>JAVJIF010026760.1:0-57636 GCA_038442645.1 Agave tequilana | reverse complement strand
TTTCACCGACCACTTTGTCCTCAGATACTTAATGCAAAAGAAGGATACAAAATCTAGGCTTATTCGATGATACTTCTTTTGCAAGAATTTAACTTAGAAATAAAGGATAAAAAGGGCGTCGAGAATGTGGTAGCTGATCACCTTTCAAGGATTCCCAATGCACCAACTGAAATGACACTGATCAATGAAGATTTTCCTCATGAACACATCTTCACGATGTGTAAAGAGCCCTGGAATGCCGATATTGCAAACCACCTTGCAACCGGCGAACACCTTCAAATTAGTCAGGTCAGGACAAGCATCGCTTTTTGACATAGATACGGTTTTTCTTTTGGGATGAACCATATTTATTCAAGTATTGCCCTAACCAGATATTAGAAGGTGTCTTCCTGAGGATGAACATCAAAGTGTTTTGATATTTTGTCATGAGTTAGCTTGTGGTGGATACTTTGGTCCACGAAAGACAGCCGAGAAAGTCCTTCAGAGTGGTTTCTATTGGCCCACTCTCTTCAATGACGCTCATATTTTTTGCAAACTATGTGCCAAATGTCGAATGATAGGTCGAATTATACTGAAAGACATGATGCCCCTTACACCAATTTTGGAAGTAGAAAATTTTTGACTTGTGGGGCATTAATTTCATGGGACCCTTTCCTATGTCTTACAGTAACCAATTTATTTTGGTAGCTGTAGACTATGTTTCAAAGTGGGCTGAAGCTGTCCAACCAGAACAAATGACAATCAAGTTGTCATTAAATTTTAAGAGAAAACATCATTCACGCTTCGAAACCCCCAGTGCCATAATCAGTGACAACTTGAGCCATTTCTATAACCGGGTTTTGAAGCCCTAATGCGAAAATACTCCATTTCACATAAATTATTCATGGCTTACCACCCATAGACAAATGGGCAAGTGAAACTTACAAATAGATAAATAAAACTGATATTGGACAAAACTGTAGGACAGAATCGTAAGGACTGATCCATCAAACTTGTTGATGCCTTATGGGCTTATCGAACCGCCTACAAGACTGTTCTCGGTATGTCTCCATATCGTGTTATATTTGGAAAGCCATGCCATTTGCCCGTGGAGCTTGAGCATCGTGCGATGTGTGCGATCAAACAGGTAAACTTTGACCTAAAGAAAAGCCAGTGACTTAAGAAAGTTGCAGATTTCTGAGCTGGAAGAGATGAGAAATGATGCTTACAATAATGCTCGGATCTCAAAACACAGAACGAAACTCTTCCATGACAGATCCATGAATAGGAAGAATTTTGTCCCCGACAAAAAGTTCTGTTGTATAACTTCAGACTCCACCTTTCCCTGGTAAGCTGAAAATCAGGTGGTCAGGACCGTATATTGTACACACCATTTTTCCCTCATGGTGCTATTGAGATTTCAGATCCAAAGAATGGTAGCATATTCAAAGTTAATGCTAAAGACTAAAACAATTCTACACCACAGAGGCAGTGTTACACGATACTCTTGAACTTGGTCTTTGTGACCCAGTCTACATGTGACCAGGCCCTTCTTGCAATTTCCCTCAGTGTTCCTTGTAAATCTTGTGGGACCTACCTTATAAAATAAAACAAAAAATAAAAATAAAAAATACTAATAATAAAAGAATAAAAAATAAAAATAAATAAAAAATATAAATATATAAAAGAAAATAAATAAAAGATAAAAAAGCAAGAAAATAAAATTAAAAATAATGGACCTAAGTGCCAAATGGCACCTAGGTTTTCTCCCCTATATACCCATTTTCATCAATAATAGCCAGAAATTAACCCTAGGTTAGCACTTTTTGTTTTTACCTAAGGGCAAATAAGGAAGCCCACCCTTCTAAGGGTCCTATAAATACTCCCAACCCCTCTCCCGTTTCCTACCCTAATTTCTGAGAGCCGATCTGAGAAGGGAAGAAGAGCGCGCTGCCACCGAAATTTTTCCAGCCCCCGTCTCCCTGAAAGTGCCGCGTTTCTTCGGCCCCTGCCGCGCCTCCGCAGCCGTCTTGTGCAGTCTAGAGTGCCGCCAAATTTTGCAGTGGTCACGACTTCCTGTAGATCTCAGATCTACAACTCGCACATCTGTTCCCCTATAGATTGCCTGCAATCTGATTTCGATTTTTTCCCACGTATTACGGGGGAGGGTTTGCGATTTTCTCTCCTTTCCTTCATATTTTACTTCATGGCACCCACAATATTTGCTGAGAAAGATTTCTCTAGACTATTTAGCGATATTCATGGATATGGCAATATATTTTGGATAGGAATAGGGAATGGAATTGGTATACATTGGTGTATGATAATTCTGAATTTGAGGTCTACTACTGTCCAGAGCTTGTTAAGCTCTTCTATGCTCATATTGACCAATCCTCAATTGATTTTTGACAACCACCAATTCACAGTACACTTGTCTACTGGGGAAATTACTGTCACTGTTGACATGTTGGAGGACTGCACACAAGTCCCCAGTAACCCGCACTATAGCGACCCCCTGCCTTTGATTGATTACATGACTATGATGGGGGTACGCTGCATTGAACAGGATAGAGGGCTCAAAGCCAATACCACTTTTCGTAACATACATTGCGTTGGATTCTGGATCCAACGCAACTCCTTGGCCTTGACCACACTACCTCTTTTAATAGGCCAGTGGTGCAAATTATCCATGATCTTATGACTAGGCAGCACACTGTTTGTATCAACACTACCATCTTTAACTATCTCATCACCAACTCTTCGTGCACACGCGGTGCCAAATTCTCACATCCAGTATTGGTAACTCGTCTATATAAGAACTTCTTACCAGACGCTGTCTTTGATTTTTACGATAGAGTATTGGTTGCACCAGAAAAGTCAACAAGTGCTTATAACAGTTGTCTCCATACTGTCTGGACCCTTAGTGTCCAGCCTGAAGATGCCCAAGCTGATCCTCTTCGGAGGAACTCCTGGAGGATGATGATGACTCGGCCTTTTGGCAGCAGACCCCACCCACTGATTCGAGAGCTTTCATGTCTTCCATATGGAGAGGCATGAAGAAAATTTTTAAGGGACAAGTTAGGCTGAGAAAACAGGTAGAGGAGCAGACCACTCGTCTGGACCGCATAGAGGAGGGTTTGCGGCGATCACAGTTGACTGGACCTAGCACTACCGCTAGGCCGAGCCGAAGGAGGGGGTTATATCTTTTCTTTACCTATTTCATGCATATATTTTTCTTACATACATTAGGGGCAATGCATGAGATAGGTATGGGGGGTGGATACTAACATAGATTTTTTTCATTTTTAGGATTTTTGATTTTTAGAACTAAGATTTTGATTTTCTAGGATTTTCTTAGCTTTTGATTTTCTTATTAAAAAATGATATATAAAAGAAATATTTTCTGCGATCCATTTTTAAAAAGAGTTAACTTGATCTTAGGAATTAGGGAAATTCTAAACTAGGATTTCTTTATATAAGTCAAAGTAAGAAGAATTGTTGGATCTTTAGGTTAAGAAAGAAAAGAATAGAAAGATAATTATATTTTAAATTTTTCCTGAGCACTATATACATTTACATGTTGAGGGATTAATCAAGGACTTAGTACCTTTATTTATATATATAAAAAAGAAGAAGAAAGAAAAAGAGAAAAGAAAAATAAATGTGTTAGAAATTAATAAAAACTTGATCACCAATTAAGCTGGTTAGTTGTTCCTTAAGAAGCGTGACTAGTCACGCCTAAAGGTGGTTGAGTCCTTAGCATTCGTGGCCTAGTTTACTCGAGTCCTTGAACCTTAGGGATGTATCCTCATCTGGTGCCCTAAGACCGTCTGGTCTAGGAGCCATCGGTAAAAGGCTCGCTATATGGGTGAATTAGAAAGCCTAATGAAGCTAAGAAAATAAATATGTGTAAATATATATAAATAAAAAATAAAAAATAAAATAAATATATATATAAATAAATGTACCATAGTCTAAGAATAATTCATCATACATATTAATGTATATATGTTAGGCTTGATACAAAATCTAGTTCTCTCTCTATTTTTGAAAACATAACTGTAAGGTCCCTAGTTAGAAATACTGTATTTTTATTTTTATATTTTTTCTAAGCATTTATTTTGATTTGCTAATTATTTTATTATGATTATTAATCAACTTAATTTATTGCCCTTCTTCTTGTGATTATTATTATTATTAAATATGCAAATTATTTTTAAGATAGTAAATGATAATTTGGCTTTATATATTATTACCATTATTTCTTATCTATATTAATTACTTATTACTATTATTCTCATTATTAATTGCTATTATTATTTTATTATGACTATTATTATTTCTTATTAATATTAGTAGAGATACTATTTTTAATATCATTAATATTAGTTAATGAGAATATTATTATTATTGATTTTTGTTAAGGTTAATTAATATTACTATTATTGTTTTATAGTAATTATTATTTAGTGTTATAATCAGTATTATTGATATATATATATATATATAATATATATATATATATATATATATATGTTATTATTATTATTATGGTTATGGCTAATTATTTTTGGTGTCATTATTAATTATTAATATTATTATAGTTGTATTTATTTATTATTATTTATTGTATTCTTCTTTCCCTTGGTTCCAACCCTATAAACCCTTTACCTTATAACTCATGCCCCAAACCCATATCCAATAGGCAATTCCTCAACTTCAACCTGAAATCCACTCACCTAAGACCCGATACCCATTAGCCCAATAACACAAACCCAATACCCACTATCAAAACCACCCTTATATAATCTTATCATATATTTCCTAATCCTAAACCAAACCCTAAGACTAACACTAATCCCCCAATCCCCACACACAGCCGTCACCACCATTATCCCATCATCCACAGCCGCTCCCCACACCCGGAACTCCCCAGCCCACACAACGATCACGGCAACCACAACCAACAAGTCCAAGCATTATCCATGGTGGCGCAGCATGTTCTCCAACTCCACAGCCGTGATCCACCATCCCTTGGACAGCGCCCTGATCCCGCGCACCAACCCCATGCTCCATGGCCGCCACCTACTCTCACCCGAACCCCCATGTGCGCATCTTGGCCGAGAGACTTGCTTGTTGGTGAGGTTTCTTTACTTTCTACATTTTCTTTGTTCATGTTTATGGGCATATAATTATTCAAACATATTTGAATTCATGTATATATGTGTTGGGAATAATATGGGGTGTGTGTAATTTCATGTGTGGGGAAACTTAGTTGTGAGTGTATTAATTCATGTGTATTTCATTGTGTATGTGAAGCCATTTTCCGGCTCTCCGTGGATCGCCGTGAATCACCGTAGGCGAGTGCGAACGCACCAACGCCCTTCATGGCGATATTCTCTATCCAACGACATCTTTCGCGGCCCCCGACGCCTCCGCCAGAGCCTCCGTCGGCGCGCCGCAAGTCGCCCCGAGGTTAGTGTATATTCATTTGTGTAGGCGCATTTGTGTAATAATGTGAAAGTTATTAATTGTGTAAGGGTATAATTGTAATTATTGGGAAGTGCAAATGTGTGTTGGTGTGTGCGTGAGTGGTGATATGCATGCATGTGTATGCATGATGTATATGAATGCATGGGTGTTAATTAATGTATAGGTTTATAGTTAATAGTAGGTATTTATTAATTTGGATATGTATGCATTAAATAGAATGTGTATAGGTTTATGTGTAATTATGCATTAGTATATATGTAAGTATATAATATGTAGGCATGTTTATATATATGTATTGTTGCGTATGCTTGTGTACGTATGTATGCGGGTGTACACGTATGTTTATGGGTGTATATTGTGGAGTGTATATGCGTACGAGGGTATGTTTGTGTCAGTTCATGTGTTTGGTTGCGTGTTGCAGTGTTTCGGATCCGTTTGGTGAGATCCGAACCCAGCTACAGGAGACTCGGACCCGATCCGGATTCGTGCTCGTTGTGGACCCGATACACTGGTGATTCGAAGACCGATCCATGGGATGATCCGTAGATCAGTACCGGTTCGTGCAGTGAAGACTAGACGGCGATTCGGTTCAAAAACTGCGTCATTTCATGTGAGTGTTTGTTCTTATGTCATTTTCGTCTTTACCGTTATTGTGTCTTATTCGTATTATTCCATGTGACTTTATAATATATTTTACCCGTTTGACTTGCTGTATCACTTCATGAGACATTATTAATTGTTCACCTTAATTGTGTAATTGGTATAAGCTTGTATCGGTATCATTCCATGTGTTGGCAATGACTGTTATTGGCTTAGGCCTAGTATTGATATACCGTAGACCGGACTTGACCTTGTAACTGATATAGCTGTGATAAATCCTAGAATGAATATACATGTTGATTTTGAGGTTGATGGATCGTTGAAAGAGGTTAGAGAACTATACTAGGTGAAGTGAATTTCAGTCATATTGTTTGGTGACATATCTTGATGATAACAAGTGTAATATCTACCATTTTCGTGTATTTTAGGAAATTGTTATAAAGCCTTGATCATACATAGTCTAGTCGACTTGCTCCTACCCTAGTCGACTAACTTTAGTTCCGACTGATGTTGTAAATTTCCTATGGATTGAGGACTTTACCCTTTAGTTATGATCTTGGCTATAGTTGGATGGATTTAGTTTTTAGGAATAGGTATTGATTGAATTGACCTGATCTGATAGATCCTAGATATATTTCTGATATGTTACCGAGTTTTGGGATCTTATGATTGACCTTGATAGAGTGAGAGTGTGTGATAATCTTGATCGAATTAAAATATAAGGATTTCATTATATGTACCAGAGCATGTAGTATTGCAGTCATTGAGATTTGGATATATCGGTGACTCAGAGAATATATATTGATGACTTGAGGATCAGAGTAGATTGATAGGGAGAGACTGATTATTGATATATTGAGACGATGATTTTTTTATACCAGATTACTGATACGGATTGATACTTGATGTTCACGATGATTGTATAGAGACTATTGGTTGATAGGTTAGTTACTATATATTTTAGTGCAGATATATATGTGATATTGACCAGTTCTAGATGAGACTGTCTATTGAATAGTATCTGGATTCGTTATTGTATAGCTCCATGTTATTGAAAGTTACTGGAAAAATATTGTCGGACTGTAACACTTTCATTGTTCCATTGTTCTACCATTTACACGGTAATATTATTCACATTGTTATTGTTACATTGATATTGTTACTGTCACCGTATCGTCCCAGTAGTCGAAATAACATGAATATTAATTGTTATAAATAATAATGTAAATTGATAACTTACACTGGGATTGCAGAAATTGATGGAGGAGACAGCGTCTGTATTTTGAGTGAATGTAGGATACAGGTTGCGCAGCCGACATACGGTTCCACTGCAGGGTTCTGGGGGATGACTGACATCCCGTATTGTTCCTATTGTCATTATTATTGACACATTGTTATTGTTATTGTTATTGACTATCTAGCGGTAGGACCTGGTTCAGTGCCAGGTGATTGGGCCGTGGTTCCGGGTATGTACGGAACCCACCTAAAGCATAGACAATGTCTCTTCTACTAATTTCAATAACTTAGGACCCTGATTGACACGTGTAGTAGGCGTAGTATGGGATGCGTCTATTACAGGTGGCAATTGGTGTTTGCTGACATAATGAATAATAATGAACTATTTATAGTGTATTGTGACTGACTATATCACCTGACTGTGCATATCTATACTTTGATAGACATATGATTATAACCATGACCGGAATGTATATCAGACTAGTGACATATGATAGGTTACATATCATGACATCAGTTGGTTGTTACAGTTGTTTTACTTGTCTTTTATATGCACGCTTTTTCATGTTATTGTTATTCAGTTGTTTGTTTATCATGTTATTTAGTTATCTTATGTTTGCAGTTTATCTTGTTATTATTATGTGCACATAGTTTATATACACGAATAGTCCTCTTTACACACACACACTCACTAGGTCACTTTCTGACGACCCTGGATTTGCACGTCCAGATATTGGACGCTTTGTTTCTATTGTTCAGGTGTTCATTGAGACTGTACGCTTCGCGAAGAGCTGGAGCTTTCCCCTATTCGATTCCGGTATTCTTATCTTTCTTGACTACATATTATTTCCTGATTCTTATTATATCAGATTCAGTTGTTATTCCAGTCTTTATTCATATGATAGCATGTGTGGATGTATATATGTGATATTACAGTAATCATGATTTATTATAGTTTAGATTTATAGCTTGTTTCAGGTTACTTTAGGCTTAGTGTATATATGTAGGGTATTTTACTCGCGTATATACGTCGCCGACTCTCGTCGCGACTCTGTTTTTATGTATTTTGAAAAGCGGGGCGTGACAGGGTTTTCTTGGTGATTGACACGTGTAGTAGGTGTAGTATGGGATGCGTCTATTACAAGTAGCAATTGGTGTTTGCTGACATAATGAATAATAATGAACTATTTATAGTGTATTGTGACTGACTATATCACCTGACTGTGCATATCTATACTTTGATAGACATATGACCATAACCATGACCGGATTGTATATCAGACTAGTGACATATGATAGTTACACATCATGACATCAGTTGGTTGTTACAGTTGTTTTACTTGTCTTTTATCTGTACGCTTTTTCATGTTATTGTTATTCAGTTGTTTGTTTATCATGTTATTTAGTTATCTTATGTTTGCAGTTTGTCTTGTTATATTCTGTGCACATTATTTATATACACAAACAGTCCTCTTTACACACACACTCACTAGGTCACTTTCTGACGACCCTAGATTTGCACGTCCAAATATTGGATGCTTTGTTTCTATTATTCAGGTGTTCGTTGAGACCGTACGCTTCGCGAAGAGCTGAAGCTTCTCCCTATTCGATTCCAGTATTCTTATCTTTCTTGCCTACATATTATTTCCTGATTCTTGTTATATCCAATTCAGTTGTTATTCCAGTCTTTATTCATATAATAGCATGCGTGGATGTATATATGTGATATTATAGTAATCATGATTTATTATAGTTTAGATTTATAGCTTGTTTCAGGTTACTTTAGGCTTAGCGTATATATGTAGGGTATTTTCCTCGCGTATAAACGTCGCTGACTCTCGTCGCGAATCTGTTTTCATGTATTTTGGGAAGCGGGGCGCGACAGGGTTTTTTGGTATCAGAGCTATATCAGTTACAAGGTCAAGTCCGGTCTACGGTATATCAATACTAGGCCTAAGCCAACAACGGTCATTGCCAACACATGGAATGATACTGATACAAGCTTATACCAATTACACAATTAAGGTGAACAATTAATATTGTCTTATGAAGTGATACAGCAAGTCAAACGGGTAAAATATATTATAAAGTCACATGGAATAATACGAATAAAATACGATAACGGTAAAGACGAAAATGACATAAGAACAAACACTCACATGAAATGACGCGGTTTTGGAACCGAATCGCCGTCTGGTCTTCACTGCACGAACCGGTACTGATCTACGGATCATCCCATGGATCGGTCATCGAATCACCATTGTATCGGGTCCACAACGAGCACGAATTCGGATCGGGTCCGAGTCTCCTGTAGCTGGGTTCGGATCTCACCAAATGGATCCGAAACACTGCAACACGCAACCAAACACATGAACTGACACAAACATACCCTTGTACACGTATACACTCCACAATATACACCCATAAACATACATGTACACCCGCATACATACGTATACAAGTATACGCAACAATACATATATATAAACATGCCTACATATATATACTTACATATATACTAATGCATAATTACACATATACCTATACACATTCTATTTAATGCATACATATCCAAATTAATAAATACCTACTATTAACTATAAACACCTATACATTAATTAACACCCATGCATTCATATACATCATGCATACACATACATGCATATCACCACTCACGCACACACCAACACACATTTACACTTCCCAATAATTACAATTATACCCTTACACAATTAATAACTTCCACATTATTACACAAATGCCCCTACACAAATGAATATACACTAACCTCGGGGCGACTTGCGGCGCGCCGACGGAGGCTCTGGCGGAGGCGTCGGAGGCCGCGAAGGATGTCGTTGGATAGAGAATATCGCCGTGAAGGGTGTGGGTGCATTCGCACTTGCCTACGGTGATTCACGGTGTTTCACGGAGAGCCGAAAAATGGCTTCCCATACACAATGAAATACACATGAATTAATACACTCACAACTAAGTTTCCCCACACATGAAATTACACACACCCCCATATTATTCCAACACATATATACATGAATTCAAATATGTTTGAATAATTATATGCCCATAAACATGAACAAAAAAATGTAGAAAGTAAAGAAACCTCACCAACAAGCAAGTCTCTCGGCCAAGATGCGCACATGGGGGTTCGGGTGAGAGTAGGTGGCGGCCATGGAGCATGGGGTTGGTGTGCGGGATCTGGGCGCTGTCCAAGGGATGGTGGATCACGGCTGTGGAGTTGGAGAACATGCTGCGCCACCATGGATGATGCTTGGACTTGTTGGTTGTGGTTGCCGTGATGGTTGAGTGGCTGGGGAGTTCCGGTGTGGGGAGCGGCTGTGGATGATGGGATAATGGTGGTGACGGCTGTGTGTGTGGGATTGGGGGATTAGTGTTAGTCTTAGGGTTTGGTTTAGGATTAGGAAATATACGATAAGATTATATATGGGGGGTTTTGATAGTGGGTATTGGGTTTGTGTTATTGGGCTAATGGGTATCGGGTCTTAAGTGAGTGGATTTCAGGTTGAAGTTGAGGAAATTGCCTATTGGATATGGGTTTGGGGCATGAGTTATAAGGTAAAGGGTTTATAGGGTTGGAACCAAGGGAAAGAAGAATACAATAAATAGTAATAAATAAATACAACTATAATAATATTAATAATTAATAATGACACAAAAATAATTAGCCATAACCATAATAATAATAATAACATATATATATATATATAATATATCAATAATACTGATTATAACACTAAATAATAATTACTATAAAACAATAATAATAATATTAATTAACATTAACAAAAATCAATAATAATGATATTCACATTAACTAATATTAATAATATTAAAAATAGTATCTCTACTAATATTAATAAGAGATAATAATAGTCATAATAAAATAATAATAGCAATTAATAATGAGAATAATAGTAATAAGTAATTAATATAGATATGAAATAATGGTAATAATATATAAAGCCAAATTATCTTTACTATCTAAAAAATAATTTGCATATTTAATAATAATAATAATCACAAGAAGAAGGGCAATAAATTAAGTTGATTAATAATCATAATAAAATAATTAGCAAATCAAAATAAATACTTAGAAAAAATATAAAAATAAAAATACAGTATTTCTAACTAGGGACCTTACAATGACCTAAGTTAAAGACGAAACTTCAATTGGAGGCTTATACTAAGAAGGAAAAGTTTAGGGCAACCTAAGACCGAAAGATCACCTAAATTCTTGGAAAAAATAGATCATGAACTTTCTTCTTCCTTTTCTTTTTGAAAAATCACTAACATTTTTTGTTTACTTTGGATTTTGTTTAATTACTAAAGCACTTAGCAGAGCTACTGAGATGACTCAGCTTAAAATATGAGTCTAAAATCTGGCAGAGTTTCGCTTAGGCGTATCTAGTGATAAAGCGCTGAGAACCAAGCACGCCAACCAGGCAGAACAAAATAGACCTAGAAGTCAGGTGTCAAGTGATAGTATGTCAAGAGTTAACACATTAAGTGAAAGCATGTCAAGCAATAGCAGATATTAACCGTCAAGCAGGAAGTTAGCAAGCAAGCAAACATCTAAGCGGAGCTAAGTAGAGCTGGAGGCACGGATAGTGAACAGTGTTCAATCACTAAAGCACTTAGCGGAGCTACTGAGATAACTCAGCTTAAAATACGAGTCTAAAATCTGGTAGA
Source organism: Agave tequilana (assembly GCA_038442645.1). Lineage (NCBI taxonomy): Eukaryota > Viridiplantae > Streptophyta > Magnoliopsida > Asparagales > Asparagaceae > Agave > Agave tequilana. Next base: position 45,603 of record JAVJIF010026760.1, on the reverse strand, counting down.
GTTTCGCTTAGGTGAGTGATAAAGCACTGAGCACTAAGAAAGCCTACCAGGCAAGGCATGATAGACCCAGAAGGTCTAACGCATTCATGGTAGCTACCACGAAACTTATAAAGGTACAAGGCCTAAAACTTATTTGGGAGCTAGCCTAGGAATAGGCTGAATGAAAGCCCAAAGGCTAGAGTACGCCCGGGGTCTAAGCCCACTCTCGGAGCTACCACAAAACCCATAAGGGTGCAAGGCCTAAAACCTATTGGGTAGCCATCCCGAGAGTGGGCTGAAACCCAAAGTCTGTACAAGGGTACATGCACTGTTAGTACCACATGCATAAATATAGGGTCTGTTTGGTTGTCGTAACTGGCCGTAATTTGTAGTTGTAATTGGTAAAGTCTTTTACAATTGGAAATGAGTTACATGTATGTAAATTTTACGGTGTTTGGTTGGTAATATAAAATTGTAAAGTGGGAAAGTGTATTGTACTTTACGGTGTTTGGTTGTCGTAATGTATAAATCGTAAGTGAAAAAGTTGACCACAAAATTAACTATTTGGTGATTTTAAAAGTTTTAATACTGCAAATAAATATTAAAAAAGTTAAATATTAAAAATTTTTTGAAAAACACCTAGAGGGGGGGTGAATAGGTGTAAGTGCTAATCTAAGAAACTTAATGCAAACTAAGTGCGCTAAATGCGGAAGCTAATGCAAATTATGCACAAACTAATACAATACAACAAGTGTAGCCGAATTCCCCTTGCGAGGCTCTGGACTAACTCCCCTTGATTCCCCTTGAAATGGGTTGAGGTGCTATGTGAAGCTCTTGTTGGATGAGTATAAGTTAGGCACACACACAAGCAATCCAAACAATGTGCACTCACAATCAAGCCAAGCAATAAAGGATATAGCAATAAGAGATGCAAGGCACAACACAAGCAATATATGATATGAATGAATCAATGCTCAACACAAGCAAGTATGATATGATGATGAGTATGATGCTATGCACAATTATAAGAGAGAGAGTTAGAGAGACAATGGATCAAAACGCAAACACCAAGATTCGTTTCGAGGTTCGAGCACCTTACTCTACATCCCCGCCTACACCACCGTGTAGGATTTCCACTATCTCAACTCCCACCGAGGGAACCTCTACCAAAGAGGATTTCTTACAACTCTAGGAGTACCAAACTCCTCTCTCAACAACAACCTCCTCACAACCGAGGGGTTAGGCCCGTAGCCAATACAACAACCAATCCACACACCTCTACCGAAGAGGCTCACAACCAAACTCCACCTCTACCTAAGAGGGATCCACAACACAATCACCCGATCACCTCTACCGAAGAGGGATTCACAAATATAAGGGTGTTTACAACAATGAGGTTTACAACAAACAACCTCAAACACTTCTCTTTCTTTTTCTCTTATCTTTTTCCACAAAAACAAGATCCTAATAGTTTAGGATAGAAGATAGCTCAAGTGTGGAAAACAAGTGTTTTTGGAAACAAGCAACAAAGAAAAATCTTTGGAAAAATACTTGCAATATGATAGAATTGAAGATCTAAGCAAAAAATCCCAAAAACCTATTTTTCTTAGATTTTCCAAAAACCCTAAAACAATAAAGATGAGAAGTTTTTGCACTTAAAACTCTTTTGAAAACTCTTTTAAACACTTCAGAAAACTGAAAATTTTTCTCTTGAAAAACTTGGCTAAAATCCCCAAAGAGATGGGGTTTATATAGCCCCTATACAAAACTAGCCGTTAGGCTGAGTTGGCAGTCTGACAGACTGCCGGTCGACCGGCCCGGTCGACCGCCAACGGTCAGAATTATGACCGTTGGGCAACAGCGGTCGACCGGCCCGGTCGACCGATAAAACCCGAGAGCAGAGCTCTCAACTCGGTCGACCGTCCCGGTCGACCGTGTCTGTGCCTAACAGACGTGCACGTCTGTGCACGTCGGTCGACCGCAACGGTCGACCGGCACTTGGTGCGGTCGACCGTCACGGTCGACCGACCAGCCTGTCAGCACAAAACAAGGTCAGAAAATTTTGGAAAAATATTTATAAAAACCTTTTATCATTTCTGAAAATTTCATAAAACTTGTTTTATCATTTTATGTTGAAACATAAACATGTGATAAAAATTTCAAGACATTATATCAACATATCAATTCATTTTTGTGTCTTGCCAATTTTTATCAAAAACAAAACTTGTATTTTTATCAAACTTGATTTTTCCAAAACATGAATAGGATAGTCAAAATAAGTTTGTTTACCAAGTTAAAGCATGTATGTATAAATAGAAAACATCTACTATACATATAACATATGTAAACTTGTTTTGATCAACTATTCATAAAAACCAAATATCAAATCATAAAACGTGTGTGTTTTGTGCGCTTGAGCATATCAACTAAACTAAGCTTTACAAATATGGATCTAAAACTCTATCTAAACTAGGATACCTAAGTCTTCTTGTCGATCTTCCATCTTCAAGTAGACTCGGTCCAAACTCCGTGATTCTCCAAGTGCAAAGGTATGATCTTTAAGCTTTGGCACCGGAATCATCATGAATAGCCTCTAATCATCTTGTTGATGCTAATCACCAACCTAATATCCTGTTAATGATCTGAAACTTAGAAACACAAGAATATTAGTAAACATAACTACATGAGTTGATCATCATCAAAACTAGAGTGGAAGGCCATTTGGGCCAACAATCTCCCCCTTTTTGATGATGACAAAACTCATGGAGTTATATATGCATGGATTAAAGATAAGCTTCAAGGAAGCTCCCCCTTAACTCATGCATAGGGATAAACAATAAATATATGCAATGAATATTAAACATGAAACATGCATATGCATAAACAATAAATGGTTCTAGATATCAAATGGAATATTCAAAACAAAATAAGCTCTAGATACCAATTACAAAGAAATCAATTAAACTTAATATTCTTGAGATTAAAACATAATGTATGCATATAAAACATAAGCATGCATATAAAACTCAAATACTTCTCCCCCTTTTTGTCAATCATCAACAAAGGGGTAATCAAAACCATAAATTAAACGAGGGGTAAAAATCTTTCTCCCCCTTTTTGTCAATCAAAATAATGCAAACAATGTTCTCCCCCTTTTTGTCTAAAACAAAAAAAAAATCAATAAGGGGTGACTACAAACATGATATCAATTAAAAAATATGTCAATGAAGTATCTTGATACCAATAAACAAGGATCAATATATGTTATATGCTATATACATTCATGAAGAGGAAGACGCTAAGTTAGCTTCCCTACACATATGCATTACATGAAGAAAGGATGACAAGCCTCAATTCACATAACACATATTATATAATGCATAAGAGGAGATGTGAAGCTCCCCCTACACACGTATATCATATAAAGAAGAGTTGTCAAGCTCCTCAATTTATAATATACTCAACATGAATCTATATGTAAGAGAGATGTTAAGCTCTCCTTGCATATAGGAAATACAAATCAAAACTTTGAATATTTTCTTTAAACAAAATTTTGGAAATACCAATTGTAATTAAACATAAGTCTTGAATTCTTAAACATGAATCTTGGAACCAAAACAAATTTTGAATTTCTTAAATATGATACCAATAGTAAGAATTGTTCATTTTAAAACATATAATTTGATGTTGATATCATATGTTTAAAATAACAACTTTTAATCATAAAGTGTGGGAGTACAAATACCAATTGAAATACAAAATCAAATTTTCTCCCCCTTTATGAAATACAAACTAAAATATGCATAGTCTTGATAACAATTTAAAAGTAATCAATTTAAACAAAATTGAAACTCAAGCACTAGCATAAACACAAACATATATATGTATGAAAAATAGATACCAATAGAAATTGATATACTTAGAATTTAAAGCATACATACATATAAAACATATATGAGTATACCAGAAGATCAAAATGATACCAATTGAAAGAGTTCAATGATACCAATTGACATAACAATAAGTTCAAGTGTATACATCATATTTTCTACCACCCAATCATAATTCAAGTTTTAAAGATTTTCAATTTAGGGCATACATGAACATGATCTCCCATCCTACCGCCCTTAGAAGGTAGGGGTTTTCAAAAATAGATTTGAAAATTTAGTTTTGTTTGAAAATCTCTACCATATGAAGAATATCGCAACTAATTAAATGAAAAATTTGTTAACTAGTACGAAATCCTTCAAGCCAGGAATAAAACAAAATTGTTTTAAACTTGAAATCCACATCATATCAAATACTCAAGTTCAATTAGGCATAAATAAGACTCATGAAAACAAAACATGAGCAAGCAATAAATATGAGTGTACAAATACAATATGAAGATCATAATCATGAAAACATGTTCAATTAAGCTCAATTATTCCTTAAAAACACGAAATCATCAAAACTATCTAATCTTCACGGCATATGTATGTCTAATACAAACTAAAGTATACATACATATCCAAGATACAAACGAGTCCACAAGGATATATGCATGAAGGCACGTGGCTCAAAAAGGATACTCATGTATAGTCAATAGTTTGGATAAGATGGACATATACATGAAGTTAAATATTGACACAATAAACATGACAATCATGAAAACATGAAAAGCATGAAAAGTATGAAAATTTAGCTTTTCATTAAAACAATTTGATATCAATTCTTTTCAAGGTATATGTATGATTTGTCAACACAAGAAGTATACATACATATCCCTTAAACACACTTTGAGTCCATAATAGATATTTGCATGAAAGGCAAATGACTCAAGGGGTATACATGTATATCTTCAAGTTTGGCAAAATACACATATACATGAAATGAAAACTCATAAAACAAATCCAAAAATGGAATACAAGTTTGAAATGTATGAATCATCAAAACTAGACTATACTAGCACATCTAATGGGTTCAAATAAGCAATCAAGCTCAACATATATAGATTTATTTGTAACCCACTCTATGTACAAGTATAATTCCTAGTCTTAATGAAAACTAACATCTAAACAAGTAACCTTAACATGAAGCATCAAAACACAATATAAAAATCATCATGATAAAACTAAAACATGATTACTATGTAAATTCACATGTATTAGATTCATGATGTACATTATAGCTTAAACAAAAGTGAGAACACTAAATATGGGTTCATATAAGCATATGTGTCTCAAATACTATACATGTATGTCAAGGATCTAATAAACATGGAATGAACATACTAATCCATAGACATTAAAAACATGCTATAAACATTAAAACATGGAAAGCATGTAAACAATAAATGGGAGTAAAGGATTGTTACCAAAACCGAAGAAGCAACTCTCCTTGTCTCCAAAACATGTTGGTCATCTCCACCAAATCTTCCCTTGAAAGTGATGCATCCATTTTGATTTCCATGAAGTCCAGAACGCATCCACTCCAAGGTGCTAACATTCTCACGTCATGTGAGAGCCCACACCTACATCAAAAACTTTAGGGGTGGTGGTCTTTGGTACCTATACTCTTTTGGGTCCATGGGGGTTAGTACCTTCTCTAACCCAAACAAACTTCTTGGCTAAATTTTCAACATGTAAACGATCATAGCAAAATTTAGCAAGATGGCCTTTTCGGCCACAATGTGTACATGTGTACACATGAGCATACATATGGTGATGGGTGTGTCCGTGAGGAGCATGTGTATGCCGTGAAGGGTGTGCATGCATAAAGGATGGAACTTGTTTCTTTCGAACCAAGATTTCCAACCGAGTGTGGTTCAAGGCACATTGGCTCATAGTGGAGCCCAAACAATCTACTCTCTTCTTTAACATACAAATATCATCATTGATCCTAGAAGAAGAGGTACATGCATTAGGTAGACTAGATGAAGAAGCTACACTAGCATGGCAAACATGTGCATCCATCTTATTTTGCAAAACAATGTTTTTCTTTAAACACACATCTAAATCATTTGAAATAGAAATAATTTTATTTTTCAAATCAACATTCTCTTTTAAAACAAAATCAATTTTTGAAGACAAGTTTTCATTTTTCTTCAAAAGAACATGGCAATCATTTTTATTTTTCAAAAACTCATTTTCTTTAAGTGCAAGACCAAGTTGAGATTTTAATGAATCCCTTTCATTAGCAATCTCCTCTTTCTCTTGCAAAACAACATCAAGTCTAGCAATCAAATTTTTATTTTCATTATTAATGCCTAGACTCTTCTTTTTCAACAAGTTATATTTTTCTATTAGTTTTTCACAAACAATAGATAGTTCTTCATTTAAAGCATGGGGATCAACAAAATCATTTGAAGAACTAGCACAATCATTACTATCTAGTTGAGTTTCCGATTGTACCTCAAGGGAGTCATTCCCTTGGACCATGTAGCATTGTTGTGGTTCGGATTCTCCACTAGATTCCTCTTCTTGTTGGATTTGGACTTGAAGCTTGGAGGTGTTGGTGGTTGTCAATTTGTTCCACACTACAAAAGCGGAATCAAAGTTAGAAACACATAAAAGATAATCTTTAGATAAAGTGCTTCTAATGGCCTCTAGGGCTTGTGCATTGGCCCCTATATGATTGCAATCACCAAGATAACATCTCTTGGTGGCGGTAAGGAAGACATGCAAACCTAGGGTCTTTAGGTACATGGACATCCTATACTTCCAAACATCAATGTTGGAAGGGTCAAAGCTAGGAGGGGTCATGAAGTCCATGGTATAAACTAAATATGTGCAAACAATCAAATGCAAATGAGATTAGCAAGCAAATGGATCACTCCTAGGATGTTAAGCCTAAGTATCAGGAGCACTAGCTCTGATACCAATTGAAAAACACCTAGAGGGGGGGTGAATAGGTGTTAGTGCTAATCTAAGAAACTTAATGCAAACTAAGTGCGCTAAATGCGGAAGCTAATGCAAATTATGCACAAACTAATACAATACAACAAGTGTAGCCGAGTTCCCCTTGCGAGGCTCTGGACTAACTCCCTTGATTCCCTTGAAATGGGTTGAGGTGCTATGTGAAGCTCTTGTTGGATGAGTATAAGTTAGGCACACACACACAAGCAATCCAAACAATGTGCACTCACAATCAAGCCAAGCAATAAAGGATATAGCAATAAGAGATGCAAGGCACAACACAAGCAATATATGATATGAATGAATCAATGCTCAACACAAGCAAGTATGATATGATGATGAGTATGATGCTATGCACAATTATAAGAGAGAGAGTTAGAGAGACAATGGATCAAAACGCAAACACCAAGATTTGTTTCGAGGTTCGAGCACCTTGCTCTACATCCCCGCCTACACCACCGTGTAGGATTTCCACTATCTCAACTCCCACCGAGGGAACCTCTACCAAAGAGGATTTCTTACAACTCTAGGAGTACCAAACTCCTCTCTCAACAACAACCTCCTCACAACCGAGGGGTTAGGCCCGTAGCCAATACAACAACCAATCCACACACCTCTACCGAAGAGGCTCACAACCAAACTCCACCTCTACCTAAGAGGGATCCACAACACAATCACCCGATCACCTCTACCGAAGAGGGATTCACAAATATAAGGGTGTTTACAACAATGAGGTTTACAACAAACAACCTCAAACACTTCTCTTTCTTTTTCTCTTATCTTTTTCCACAAAAACAAGATCCTAATAGTTTAGGATAGAAGATAGCTCAAGTGTGGAAAACAAGTGTTTTTGGAAACAAGCAACAAAGAAAAATCTTTGGGAAAATACTTGCAATATGATAGAATTGAAGATCTAAGCAAAAATCCCAAAAACCTATTTTTCTTTGATTTTCCAAAAACCCTAAAATAATAAAGATGAGAAGTTTTTGCACTTAAAACTCTTTTGAAAACTCTTTTAAACACTTCAGAAAACTGAAAATTTTTCTCTTGAAAAACTTGGCTAAAATCCCCAAAGAGATGGGGTTTATATAGCCCCTATACAAAACTAGCCGTTAGGCTGAGTTGGCAGTCTGACAGACTGCCGGTCGACCGGCCCGGTCGACCGCCAACGGTCAGAATTATGACCGTTGGGCAACAGCGGTCGACCGGCCCGGTCGACCGATATAAAACCGAGAGCAGAGCTCTCAACTCGGTCGACCGTCCCGGTCGACCGTGTCTGTGCCTAACAGACGTGCACGTCTGTGCACGTCGGTCGACCGCAACGGTCGACCGGCACTTGGTGCGGTCGACCGTCACGGTCGACCGACCAGCCTGTCAGCACAAAACAAGGTCAGAAAATTTTGGAAAAATATTTTATAAAAACCTTTTATCATTTCTGAAAATTCCATAAAACTTGTTTTATCATTTTATGTTGAAACATAAACATGTGATAAAAATTTCAAGACAATATATCAACATATCAATTCATTTTTGTGTCTTGCCAATTTTTATCAAAAACAAAACTTGTATTTTTATCAAACTTGATTTTTCCAAAACATGAATAGGATAGTCAAAATAAGTTTGTTTACCAAGTTAAAGCATGTATGTATAAATAGAAAACATCTACTATACATATAACATATGTAAACTTGTTTTGATCAACTATTCATAAAAACCAAATATTAAATCATAAAACGTGTGTGTTTTGTGCACATGAGCATATCAACTAAACTAAGCTTTACAAATATGGATCTAAAACTCTATCTAAACTAGGATACCTAAGTCTTCTTGTCGATCTTCCATCTTCAAGTAGACTCGGTCCAAACTCCGTGATTCTCCAAGTGCAAAGGTATGATCTTTAAGCTTTGGCACCGGAATCATCATGAATAGCTTCTAATCATCTTGTTGAAGCTAATCACCAACCTAATATCCTGTTAATGATCTGAAACTTAGAAACACAAGAATATTAGTAAACATAACTACATGAGTTGATCATCATCAAAACTAGAGTGGAAGGCCATTTGGGCCAACATTTTTAATATTAATATAAAAAATAATACAAATTTGTATGACCACAAAATTAACTGTAACTGGGCTGTAAGTGAGTGGTAACTGGGTTGTAAGTGAGTGTTAGTTGAGTTACGTAAATCTTTTACGAATTACGGTCCAAACAAACACCGTAGTTGTAACTGGGTAGTAAGTCATTTACGAATTACAGAGTTCTACGCGAAACAAACGGCCCATAATGTCATCTACACTATTACAAGAATTACAGTATCAGTCCAATACTAGTCATGAGATGTCCACAGAATACAAAACACCCACGTTGGTATAAACAACACCAATTACATGTCCATAACACCAATACAATCCACTGATTGGAGTTCATTTTGCATCATTTTATATCACATTATCATGCATTTTATTAATAAAAATAGGAGTTTAATGGTTACCTCTCTTATTTTTTAGGTCCAATCTTTAATGGAGAAGAAGTCTCAAATCTTGGATTTTTCAAGAAATTAAAAGAGTTTTTAGGAGCCCAAATCAAGGAAGCCCAATTCTGTAATGAACCAAGGGATATTCCCAGGCTTCTAGAAGCCCCAGCTAGGCACCTGCACCATAACAGAATGTCATAGTGATCACTTGCGTAACGGCCTAGATTCTGCCGCGGAAACGCGGCTATGGCTGCGTTTTCGTGGCAAATCTCTGGCCATTGATCAAGCGATTGATCCTACGGCTATGATGGGTAGCGATCAGCTTCTGAGGCCTATAAAAGGACCCCCATGGCCTCTGTAAAAAGAAAGGAGAGGATAGCTAGAATTTTAGGAGAGAATTTATGATTTTCTTTAGCTTTCTCTTAGTTGTCTCTTGTATTTTTCATTTCTCCTTTCAGATCCAGAAAAAAAAAGAGAGAGGGTGAGAGAGATCTCTGTAATTGAAGAAGTGAAAATTCAAATTCAAAGGCTCAAGTTTCCTTCCTCTTATTTTCTTGCTCTATTGCCATTTCCTTTCAAGTGCTTTAGTTCATTGCAATTTACTTGTCATGTCTTCTTCCTTTCTTTTCCTTTCTATGGCTAACTAATCCCTTAAAATGACTAGCTAACTTCTAACACTACTAACTACTAACTCTTGGGTGATGCTAACTGTTGGCCCAAAGGCCCACCGCTCTAGTTTTGAGATAATTAACTCATATAGTTATAGTACAATGATCTTGTGTTTAATTAATCTCAGATATTTGATCAAGATGTTAGTAGGTGTTTAGTTTCAATAAAGGATTTGAAGTTAAGTTTTGGAGCTAGCACGTGTTGATTCAAGATCTCATACATGCAGACTGTATCAAGCACTCAAGAGGAGTCTAGCTCATTGGATCAAGGTTTGGACCAAGTCAAGAAGGAGAAGAAGATTTTCAAGAGAAGATTTTCAGAAGACTTGTGTCTTGGTTGTAAGTATCAAGATTTATTTTTTAGATAAAATATAAAGGATAGATTAGTTAGTAGATTGTTCAAGTTCATTTAAACACACAAAAAATTTATATGTGTTCTAGAAAACACCGTTTTGGTATTTAAGCTTCAAAATATACATGTGTTTTATCAAAACAATTTTAGAGCTTATTGCCAAAAATATAGATATTTCATCTTATATGTTTAGTGGATCATATCCATACACACTAAGCTTCAAATATGTTTAAAATATCTTGTTTTTATATTTATAGAAGTTTTGAAAAAATCGTTTTTCAATTGGAGATTGTTTTTAAAAAATACAGATTTTGTTTAAGCCAACATTTCTATATCCCAAAAATAGTTCAAAATGTTTGTAATATGTTTTGATTAAACATGTTTGTATATCAAAGTATATTAATGAACTTATTTTTGTGGAATTTATGAGAATTTATTGGATTTTATTGAAGGTAAAAAGACCAAGTTTTATTCCCTGAAAATGTTAGATCAAGCCTTTTGCCGGTCGACCGGTCCGGTTGACCGATGTGCACAAACGTGCACAACCACTTTGGATGGAGATCTGTTCGACCGACCCGATCGATCGCCAGAGAGCTCTGCCTCTATATCTAGCCCTGATTGACCAGGCGGTTGACCGGCAAAGAGCTCTGCTCTCTATATCCAGGCCTCGGTCGACCGGGTAGTCGACCGGTGGCACAACGGTCGGAAATCCAACCGTTGGCCGATCGACCGGGCAGTCGATCGACAGCAGGATTTCCTGCCGAGTTAGCCTCCAACGGCCATATTTTGGGAGCTAATAAATTGGGGCTTCCTTGGACTGTTTTCAACAAGATTTTAAGTGAGTTTTCAAGCTAGTTTTTCCTACCTATCTAAGTGTTTATCTCCACTTGTTTTAGAGCCAAATACTTCCATATCAAAAGGAGAGTTTTCAAGAGTGTTTTGTAAAAGAGATTTCTTGAGTTTTCCTCCACTATTCTATCTTGTTTCCTCACACATACTTGAGCTATCCATTACTATATCAATCCTCTAGGGATCTTTATTGTGAGAGTATTTTTAGGTGATCAAAGTGTTTAGATCACCAAGTGTTTCATCATTGTATTTGAGGACGCGAACTTGCGGGTTCGTGTTATTTCGAGTTCTTGTGGGAGCTCAGTGTAGAGGTGTGGCCTTGGCAAGCTAGTGTGCTTGCGTGTGTTGTTCTTGCGGGAACAAGTGAGGGGACTAGTGAGTCCAAGAGATAGTATGAACTCCTTGTAGGTGTTGCGGCACCGAGTGATCCAGTGGGATCGATTCTAGTGGAAATCCTTAATAGTGTTGAAGGCGGGGACGTAGAGCAAGGGTGCTTGAACCTCAAAACAAATCTCCTATGTTTGTGATTGCTCACTCTCTATCTCTCACTTGTGTTTATATCTTGCATGATTACATTGATTTTATCTTTATATGCTTGATATATCTTGTGCCTTATTGTTATATGCTTGGGATTGTTTGCTCGCACTTGTATTAGACCAAGAGAGCCATAGCGACACCTCAACTCTTATCTAGAGGAATCTTGAGGAGATAGTCCAGAGCCCTTCACCAGGAGTTCGGCTACACTCTTGTGTTATACCTTGTGTGATTAGCTTAATAATTTTTAGTTTGCAAAAATAGTTTTAATTCTACACTAATTCATCATTAGATTACCTTATCACCTATTCACCCCCCTCTAAGTGAATTACAAGTGGTATCAGAGCTTGGTGCTCTTGATTTGTGTCAACAACCTAGAGTTAAAGATCCTTATTTTTAGCTAATCACAATATTTGTTTACACACACACATAGATTTCATGACACCTCCTATATTTGACATTCTTAACATCTAAACTTGGAAAGTTAAGATGTCCATGTATCTCAAAGCCCTAGGGATTCATGTTTATTTTGCCACTATTAAAGATTCATATTGTTTAAATGACAAACATCTAGAGGCTAATGCAAAGCCATCCATGTTTTAAAGTCAATCCTAAATGATGAATATTTATCTTGGGTTTCTAACTTTGATTCGGCTTTTGAAGTATGGAACACTATAATCTTCCTTGGCGAACAAAAGCAATACTATGCGGGGAGTAACTTGGATGATGGAAGTGATGCTTCCAACATGTGCTACATGGTCTAAGGGGATAACCCCCTTGAGGTAAATTCCAAATCCGATCTTAATGAGGATGCTGACATGTCATATGATGAGCTTGCTACATTTTGTTAACTACTTCTTGAAAAATAGGATTTGCTTAAAAAGGACCATAAAAGATTGAAAAATAAATATGAGTCCATTTCAAAAGAAAAAGATTCTTTTCAAAATAAATTAGAAAACATTTCTAAAGAAAATGAATCTTTAAAAAAAGAAAATATTTCTGTGTTTCTAAATTAAATGATCTTTGTGAAGGAAATAATTCTTTGAAAAATAAAATCAATTTGGTGTGAAAAAGAAAAAGAAATTGCTTTGGAAGAAAACAACTCTTTGAAAAGAAAATTTGTCTCTAAAGAAAAAGAAAATATTTCTAAAAAGAAAAAGATTGTTGATTTTCATTTTTGCCATGCTCTTCATGCTACAATTAATAAAAATGAGATTCAAGTCTTGAAATTTAGAAAAAATTATTTGAGTTCAACTTTGAGTAATTATGCATTTAATCATTCTAAATTGAAAACCTTGTTTCAAAAGAAACAAGCTTCACATGTTCATCTACATAACCCACGGCACACATATGCACACTTCGTACATCATGATCACACTATTTCTCATGTGCATATTAGAGTGTACAAATATACACATTGTGGCCGCAAAGGCCATTTAGCAAAGTTTTGTTTTGATAAGATAAATCATATTAATTTTGCTAATAAAAATGTTTGGGTTCCGAATAATACTAACCCCCGTAGACCCAAAAGAAGATGGGTACTAGAATTCTCACCACTTGTGTTTAATATAGGTGCGGCCTCTCACATGACGTGAGAGATATGGTGCCTTGGTGGTGGATACATGAGCTTGATGGACATACCCTATTGATGCACTGCTATCAAGGAAGTTTAGTTGGAGGACCACCATGTTTTGGAAATTTAAAGATTAGTACATATGGTTTGGTAACTTTCTCTAAACTCCTATTTTAGTTTACATGCTTTTTCATAGAAAATATTTTTAGCATGTTTTGTTTTTGTACTTCATGTGGTGATTACTTGTTTAGATGTAGTTTTCATTAAAACTTGTGTATATACTTTTACAAGTAGTCAGTAACAACTGATTCTTATATGTTTGTACTTCATAGCTCATTTGCACTCATTATATGTATATATATAACCTACTTTTGATGATTCCCTCATTTATACTTGTTTTCCCTATTCTTGAATATGTTTTGCTTCATGTATATGTAACTTTTGTCCAAAACTAATAAATATACATGTATACCCTTGAGTCACTTGCCTTCATGCAAATAACATTATTGACTCATTTGTGTTTAGGATATGTATGTATATTGTTAGTTTTGATAAAACATACATATACCTTGAAGTTTGTTTATATGTGATGAAAAATTAATTTTTTTTATTTTCATGTTTTTGATAAAAGAAATTCATACCTATTTTGAGCTTTATTGATTATTTTCATGAATATGCTAATCATATGATTCTTGTGCACTCACACTTCATTTGTTTACTCATGACATTGTTTTCATGAGAAATTTTAAGCTTTATAGATTTTGATTGTCAACTCATGTGTTTTTAGTATGTTTTATGAGATACATATGAATTGATTTCATGTTTGAAGGATCTTAACTAGTTTTTCAAAAATTATTTTAAACTAGTTATTTATTCTTCATTTGGTAGTATTTTCATCTACAATTATTTTTAAATCATATTTTTGAAAACTTCTACCCTTTAAGGGCGGATGGTTGGGAGACCATGCCTTGTATGCTTTAATGAATATCATGTGCATAAATAGGGTGGTTAGTTATGAGTTATACACATGATCTTCATGATATTATATTTTTGTATACTCATAGTTGTTTTTATATATGTATGCTTCAAAATCTCTAATAATATCAATTTCAATGGTATTTTCTTTTTCATACATATATATATGTTATGATTGTGCTTGATTTACAATATCCATTACATGTTTAAAGTACAAGTTATGTTTATGGTAAGCTTGACCAATTTTTAAATGTTAATTGGTATCTTAATGAGCTTATACATTGTTTTCAATTGGTATTTAAATTGACATTTTAATTGGTGTCAAATATTTACAATGTTTCAATTTCAATTGGTATCAAAAATCTTCTATTGGTATCTTAAAATTGTGTTTTTTACAGGTGGTCTCTTAAAATTTCGTTCATTTACAAGTGGTATATCAAAATGTGTTCTATTGACTTAAGAAAATTGCAAAATTTGTTTTAAAGTGATTTTAAAATTTCTTGATATGTATTGCCTATATGCAAGGGGAGCTTAACATCTCTTCTATATATAGATTCATGTTGAGTGTATCTTATATTGAGGAGCTTGAGATCTCTTCTCTTTGTGGTACACGTGTGTAGGGGGAGCTTAACATCTCCACTTATGCATTGTATATTATGCTATATGTGAGTTAGGGTTTTGTCATCCCTTCTTCATGTAATGCATGTATGCATGGGGAGCTAACTTCACGTCTCTCTCTTCATGAATATATATCGCAAATATATTTTTATTGTTTGATTTGTTTTCACCCCTTTGTTGAAGAATTGACAAAAAGGGGGAGAAGTATTTTTTGAGTTTATATATGCATGTTGATAGGTAGTAAAAAGTGCATATTTATCACCACATTCACTATCATATTTCCCTATTTATTCTTTTAATTATGCACTATTACTAATGTTTTATTATTTAATGTGTGCAGGTCTTGAGTAATTAAAAAATAAAGAAATAAAGCCTAAATGAAGCCCAGAAGCCCAAAAATCCCATGTGCAAGCCCATGTGCAAAAGTTGTAGTAAGTTAGAAGTTTCTATATTATCTAACCTAATCTAAACTTAGATTTTTAAACTCTTCATTTAAAATCTAAGTGAGGAAAAGGAAGGATAAGAAAGAACTCCTAATTTCTAAAAGAAGAGGAAAAGGATGGACTTCTACTTAACCCTAATTACTTGCAGGACAAGACTAAAGATAAAAGAAGAAGAGTGCAAAGATACAAAATCGTTTTAAAAGATTTAAATTTAGCGTAACTTGCTTCCCAAGTTATCCCGAATTTTCAAAATAAAGAGTCGGTATGCAAAATCCAGAAGGATATACCCAGATGGACAGACCAGAGGAGGCCACGCGCGAAAGCGCGTGGCCAGGGACCAAGCTAAGGCCGCGGAAACGCGGCTTTGGCCGCGTTTCCGCGGCCATGTGGATGAGTTGGAATACCTGCTTTTGTGGAGGAGTTGAACCGGGACTCTACTTCTTCCATCTCCTATAAATACCCCTGCAGAGTAACAGAGAGGACACATCCAGAGACGGGAGCTTAGGGTTTTTCTTTAGATTTTCTCTTTAATTTGTAGTTTGTAACTTAGATTTTTTTTATATAATTTTTACTTTCCTTTATGTAACAAAGAGGAGAAACGAGTTTCATGGAGGAAGGAGATCAAGCTTGTACTGAGGGTGACACCGGTGTAAGTAAGTCTTTTCTTTCATTGTTATTAGAATCGAATCGAAGTTTTATTTTCTTCTTTACTCTTGTTTTCGTTTACTTTCCTCTAATGTGTTTGTAATCCAAGTGAATTCGATAGCCTCGAGACTGCTTTGCCATTGCAAGTGTCCTTGATGGCCTATGGTGATGAATAACCATTTTTGTTAGTTTAGCTCGCCCTTTTATTCGTAGTGTAGATCGAGAATGGGGAAGATCCTATACGCCATTCTTGATTGCCTTCAATGATAAGGTAAGTCGTCGCAATGGATCCAAGGTATATGAGCATTGAAGAGGTAAGTAATTTTTAGGTTGTCTTTCTTTTCTTTTTATTTCTTTAGTTTAGATCACCAACACCAACAATACCCAATTCTTTTATCACCCTTTTTCAATTTCTTTGTATATAATCCATTTTTCATTTTCCCACCTTCTTAATCTACCATATTCTTCCTAATTTAACTTTAACTCACATTTTCCTTTAATCTTTTAAAGAACTAAAGAACTTTAACCATACTTTGTAGCCTAAAAGAAAACTTACTAAAAAGCTTCCATCGCTAGTCCCTCCTTGTGGAACACGACCCGCATAGCCACTTGCTACGCGGTAGAATTGAGTAACTTGCACATCTCTATTTTAAAGTTTTAAAATTCTGTATTTTGTGTGCAGGTAAAACCTCAATCAAATTTTGGCGTCGTTGCCGGGGAGGGACGGTAAGTTATTCTCTAAAAAAAACTAATTATTGATTTATTTATTATTTTTTGTTTGTAGGATCAGAGAACAGGAAATATAACTGCAGCAAAGGACATATAGCAACTTTGTGCCTCTGCCCTAGAAGGCAGAGCAGCAGAGCCTACTACAGAGCCGCGCAAACGCGGCCGTAGCCGCGTTTTCGCGGCCTGAGTAGTGAACTACTCACTGATTTTTCTGCAGGATGCTAGAAATTTAAAGCTATACTTGCTGTTCTGTTAATTTTTCTCTGTAATCACCCTGCACACTGCTAATTAATTAACAGTAACCTATTTGTTGAAAAATAAAAAAATTAGACTCTTACATCATAGGCACGTGTCTATTTAATTTTTTTAATTCTGTTGAAGAGTGCTGGAGCCAAGGTATGTGTGCATAGCATTTAGTATAAGGTTCATTCTTGTATGAAATATTTCTTGAATGTTACTTTTTCTATATACTTGTACACTGCACTAAATTGACTTAAGGGCTTGTCCTATAAATAAGATAAGGTGGGGAAGTCATTACCCTCCCTTAGCCCACAAACAATCTCCTCACTCACTAACCCAAGCCTAACTAAAAATAATTAGACGTTGGCCCTAGGGACATCTCGGACTCAATTAGGAGATTATCCTAAGGGAGAACAGTGTTGGAATTTGACTCCTGCCAAATCAGTGTCTAGGAAGGGGATTGAGGGCCGAAAGCCCGAAGGTTGGTGGTTACTTAATTAAGGAACGTCTTTGACGGATAACCTCCCACCAATCTTACCCTGACCTGGCTGATTAGCCATTGGTCCAAGTCTGCATTATACCTCCCGTGGACAGTCTAACCAGTTAGGAGTCGTCTAGGTCATAGGTCTACCCTAACTTAGGTTAGAATTTTTTTTTTTGCTTATTTGTTTGTTTTTTGTTTGTGTTTTATTGTGTGATATGACTTATAACAACAATTTTTCCAATTTAATCCAAATTACACACTAACCTCTTTTTCGGATATTACCAACCCGGCATATCATAACTTTAACCAACCTAGTGTGCTGGAGTGGTCTTATCCGAATGAATATAACCCATGCCCCCCATCTTATGACCATAATTTTCACAACAATTTCAACTCTTCACAGAGTCCATGGGGATTCGCCTCCCCCGAGTCCAATTTTCAACCAACTTGTCCTCCTATTCCACCTTGTCCACAATATTTCCAAGATTCATACTCAGTTCCACAGTACAAAATAGAAAACCATCAATCTTGAAAATGATGGAAATGAGTATGCATGAGTCCAAGCAACAATCACAAAATAGAAAACCATCGATCTTGGACATGATGATGCGTGAGTCTAAGCAACAATCACAGAATCTGACCGACTCACCAGTTCACCACGAATTTCACAATAACACTTCATCTTTTCAAGTCCAATCACAACAAAATGATGAACCAATCGACTATGAAAAGATGCTTGAAGCCATGACTCAGGCTAGAATCGCTCATGATCATGACATAGATATGATGGTTCAAACTTTACGTTCTCACTGTTTGACCATTTCTGATGTCACTAACCATTCTGTTAGAGCCGAAGAGTCATCTTGTTTTGAAAAATAAGGTTCCATTTCAGAATAATCATTTGAACTTGCCCAAACTCCAAATTTTGAAAATGATATTGACAGTTTGGCAAGTTATTCCTTTCCTGAAATAGAACTTGAGAATGAATATGATCCTGAACATCAACTTAGTGATTCAATTCTACTTCCTGATTCAATTATGACTTCAGTGTATTCACCCGACTTCAATCTTTTTCCCGAGTCGACATTGGATCCTGTGCCAATTCATCATGAAATTGAATCACCTATCTTTGATGATCATATTGAACTTGACCAATTTTACACCTTTGAAAGTCCTATTGACAAATCGGCAAGTTCTCATGACATTGAACTCAATGAGAAATGTGACCTAGATTCTCAAATCTGTGATCCAGTTCAAATTCTCGAATCAATATTGACTCCTGTTTTGTTACCTGACTTGAGTAATATTTTAGAGTAAGTTTTGAATCCCACACCTATCATTCTTGAACTTGAATCACCAATATTAAGTCACATTCCATTGTTAGAAAATAAATGTGGACTTGAGTTTCAACTTCTTAACTTGGATCCACTTCCTGAACCAATCTCGACTCCTGAACCTTTACTTAAGTTAAGTCTCCTTCCTGAGTCGGTATTAGTTCCTGTACTTCCTGAGTCCAAGTCAATCATTCTATCTTTTCACACTCCATTTTGGGACAAGGCGGTTGACAAAATTGACTCTGAAATTAATTATAGAATTTGGAAATTAGATGGGGTCAAATATTTAATAAAAATCATTCATGTATATATCATTTTAGTGGGTTATATTAAAGAGATTTCTGGTGGGTTCTTCCGAACTCCACAAAAAGTAGATTGGGCCGCATTTCGTGGACCAATCAGACCACCACCGGAACCACTACCTTAAGATAATATTTTCCTTCCCTTTGTTCTTTTTCATGCATAAGTGCATTCATTCATATATTGAGGACAATGCATGAGATAGGTATGGGGGCAGGATTTACTAACATACTAACATAGGTAGATACCAAAAAAAAAAGAGATATAAGAAAAAAAAAGGGGACAATATTTTGACTTATCTTTTGAAAAAAATCTAAGTTAGACTTAAGAATTAAGAAAATCATGATTAGGATTTCTAAAAACTTGGTCAAAATAAATAAATTGCTGAATTTTTAGGTATAGGAGGAAAAATTGAATAAGTAATTAGTCTTGATTTTTACCTTAATAAAATGTGTATACCTAATACACTTACACATCTAGGATTCTAAGATAAAGACTCTTGTGCCCTATAAAAAAAAAGAGAAATTCACTGATTAAGCTGGATACATGTGCCTCAAGAAGCATAAATATTCACGCCTAAAGGTGATTTTATAAATAAAGTCCTTAGTTTTGTGGCCTAATTCACTCGAATCCTTAATTCCGTGGGGTGTTTTCTCACCCGGTACCCTAAAACCAACCAGTTTGGGAGCCACCGACTTTAAGTTCACTACATGGGTGGATTAGAAAGCCTAAGAAAACTAAGAATTATTATTTATATATGTACTAACACATCTAATAGTCAAATAGTTAGGTATGAGGGTCTCAAGAAGCCTTGATACTTATACGAAAGAAAATTAGATGAGTTATACATATTAAAAAAAAAAAGAAGAGAAAACAATAATAAAGAGGCATGAGAGTCCAAGTTAAAGAATTCCTAGTAAAGATTTACAAGGATGCATATGACTTAGGGTAACGAAAGAGACTATACAAAAAATTCAATTTTGATTCTTACCTAAAATGGATAACAATTTATTATATAAAGACTAAGTTTAAGAATGAATAAAAATGATAATCCTAAAAACTTATAGATTACTTAGTCTCTTCAAACATATTTCAAATATTTTCCTTTTTATGGATTTTGTGGGTGTAATCCGCTGAAAACCCTCACGAGACAACACTCGTCCTCTAGGGTAACCTAGAGGTTTAACGGCTTGTTGCACGTGCTAAGTGCAATCGTGATTCCTACGAAAGTGAGTTAGGATAGATTAATTTTTCTTTTCTTTTTCTCTTTATTTTTGATTTTTACTCGAGGACGAGCAAAAAGATAAGTGTGGGGGTGTGATCGGTAGTAAAAAGTGCATATTTATCACCACATTCACTATCATATTTCCCTATTTATTCTTTTAATTATGCACTATTACTAATGTTTTATTATTTAATGTGTGCAGGCCTTGAGTAATTAAAAAATAAAGAAATAAAGCCTGAATGAAGCCAGAAGCCCAAAAATCCCATGTGCAAGCCCATGTGCAAAAGTTGTAGTAATTTAGAAGTTTCTATATTATCTAACCTAATCTAAACTTAGATTTTTAAACTCTTTATTTAAAATCTAAGTGAGAAAAAGGAAGGATAAGAAAGAACTCCTAATTGCTAAAAGAAGAGGAAAAGGATGGACTTCTACTCAACCCTAATTACTTGCAGGACAAGACTAAAGATAAAAGGAGAAGAGTGCAAAGATACAAAATCGTTTTAAAAGATTTAAATTTAGGGTAACTTGCTTCCCAAGTTATCCCGAATTTTCAAAATAAAGAGTCGGTATGCAAAATCTAGAAGGATATACCCAGATGGACGGACCAGAGTAGGCCACGCGCGAAAGCGCGTGGCCAGGGACCAAGCTAAGGCCGCGTTTCCGCGGCCATGTGGATGAGTTGGAATACCTGCTTTCGTGGAGGAGTTGTACCGGGACTCTACTTCTTCCATCTCCTATAAATACCCCTGCAGAGCAACAGAGAGGACACATCCAGAGACGGGAGCTTAGGGTTTTTCTTTAGATTTTCTCTCTAATTTGTAGTTTGTAACTTAGGTTTTTTTTATGTAATTTTTACTTTCCTTTATGTAACTGAGAGGAGAAACGAGTTTCATGGAGGAAGGAGATCAAGCTTGTACTGAGGGTGATACCGGTGTAAATAAGTCTTTTCTTTCATTGTTATTAGAATCGAATCAAAGTTTCTTTTCTTCTTTACTCTTGTTTTCGTTTACTTTCCTCTGATGTGTTTGTAATCCAAGTGAATTCGATAGCCTCGAGACTGCTTTGCCATTGCAAGTGCCCTTGATGGCCTATGGTGATGAATAACCATTTTTGTTAGTTTAGCTCGCCCTTTTATTCGTAATGTAGATCGAGAATGGGGAAGATCCTATACGCCATACTTGATTGCCTTCAAAGACAAGTTAAGTCGTCACAATGGATCCAAGGTATATGAGCATTGAAGAGGTAAGTAATTTTTAGGTTGTCTTTCTTTTCTTTTTATTGCTTTAGTTTAGATCACCAACACCAACAACACCCAATTCTTTTATCAACCTTTTTCAATTTCTTTGTATATAATCTATTTTTCATTTTGCCACCTTCTTAATCTACCATCTTCTTCCTAATTTAATTTTAACTCACATTTTCCTTAATATTTTAAAGAACTAAAGAAGAACTTTAACCATACTTTGTAGCCTAAAAGAAAACTTACTAAAAAAGCTTCCATCGCTAGTCCCTCCTTGTGGATCACGACCCGCATAGCCACTTGCTATCGCGGTAGAATTGAGTAACTTGCACATCTCTATTTTAAAGTTTTGAAATTCTGTATTTTGTGTGCAGGTAAAACCTCAATCACATGTCTATTTTCTTGTTTATGTATATATGTTTCGTTTATGCAAAAAGAGGAGAAGAATTTGGTGAACTTATGCAATCTCCTTGTTTATGCATATATGTATGTTTAGTTTTATGCACTTCATTGAATATATTTATGTTTATTGTTATGTATGAGTTAAAGGGGAGCTTCTATGATGCTTATCTTTAATTCATGCATATATAACTCCATGAGTTTTGTCATCATCAAAAAAGGGGGAGATTGTTGGCCCAAAGGCCCACCGCTCTAGTTTTGATGATGATTAACTCATGTAGTTATAGTACTAATGATCCTGTGTTTAATTAGTGTCAGATATTTGATCAAGATCTTAGTAGGTGTTTAGCTTCAACAAAGGATTTGAAGTCAAGTTTTGGAGCTAGCATATATTGATTCAAGAGCTCGCACTTCAAGATTGCATCAAGTACTCAAGAGGAGTCTATCTCATTGGATCAAGGTTTGGACCGAGTCAAGAAAGAGAAGAAGATTTTCAAGAGAAGATTTTCAGAAGACTTGTGTCTTGGTTGTAAGTGTCAAGATTTATTTTTTTAGATAAAATGTAAAGGATAAATTAGTTGGTGGATTGCTCAAGTTCATTTACACAAACACAAAATTTATATGTGTTTTAGAAAATGCCGTTTTGGTTTTTAAGCCTCAAAATATACATGTGTTTTATCAAAACAATTTTAGAGCTTATTTTCAAAAACACAGATATGTCATCTCATATGTGTAGTGGATCATATCCATACACACTAATCTTCAAATGTGTTTAAAATATGTTGTTTTTATATTTGGAAAAGTCTTGGAAAAATCGTTTTTCAATTTGAAGATTATTTTTGAAAAATACAGATTTTTGTTTAAGCCAAAATTTCTATAACCCAAAAATAGTTCAAAATATTGTAATATGTTTTGATCAAACATGTTTGTATATCAAAGTATATTAATGAACTTATTTTTGTGGAATTTATGAGATTTGTTGAAGGTAAAAGACCAAGTTTTAATCCCTGAAAATGTTGGACCAGGCCTTCTGCCGGTCGACCGGGACAGAAGTCGGTCGACCGGTCCGGTCGACCAATGTTCACAAACGTGCACAGCCACTTTGGCTGGAGGACCGGTCGACCGACCCGGTCGACCGCCATAGAGCTCTGCTCTCTCGATCTGGTCCCGGTCGACAGCGCGGTCGACTGGCAGAGAGTTCTGCTCTCTGTATCCAGGCCCTGGTTGATTGGACGGTCAACTGCTGGCACAATGGTCGAAAATCTGACCGTTGGCCAGTCGACCGGGTGGTCGACCGACAATAGGATTTTCTGCTGAGTTAGCCTCCAACGACCATATTTTGGGAGCCTATAAATTAGGGCTCCCTTGGGCTGTTTTCAACAAGATTGCAAGTGGGTTTTCAAGTTAGTTTTTCCTACCTATCTAAGTGTTTATCTCCACTTGTTTTAGAGCCAAATACTTCCATATCAAAAGGAGAGTTTACAAGAGTGTTTTGTAAAAGAGATTTCTTGAGTTTTTTCTCCACTATTCTATCTTTTTTCTCACACATACTTGAGCTATCCATTGATATATCAATCCGCTAGGGATCTTTGTTGTGAGAGTTTTTTAGGTGATCAAAGTTTTTAGATCACCAAGTGTTTCATCATTGTGTTTGAGGAGGTGAATTTGCGGGTTCGTGTTGTTTTGAGTTCTTGTGGGAGCTCGGTGTAGAGGTGCGGCCTCGGCAAGCTAGTGTGCTTGCGTGTGTTGTTCTTGCGGGAACAAGTAAGGGGACTAGTGAGTCTAAGAGTTCTAGTGTGAACTCTTTGTAGGTGTTGCGGCACCGAGTGATCCGGTGGGATCGATTCTAGTGGAAATCCTTTATAGTGTTGAAGGCGGGGACGTAGAGCAAGGGTCACGAACCTCGAAATAAATCTCCCGTGTTTGTGATTGCTCATTCTCTATCTCTCACTTGTGTTTTTATCTTGCATGCTTACATTACTTTTATCTTTATACGCTTGATATATCTTGTGCCTTATTGTTATATGCTTGGGATTGTTTGCTCGCACTTGTATTCAACCAAGAGAGCCATAGCGACACCTCAACTCTTATCTAGAGGAATCTTGAGGAGATTGTCCAGAGCTATTCACCGGGAATTCGGCTACACTCTTTATACCTTGTGTGTTTAACTTAATTATTTTTAATTTGCAAAAATAGTTTTAATTCC
The DNA here is from genome assembly GCA_038442645.1 of Agave tequilana. Lineage (NCBI taxonomy): Eukaryota > Viridiplantae > Streptophyta > Magnoliopsida > Asparagales > Asparagaceae > Agave > Agave tequilana. Next base: position 21,440 of record JAVJIF010026760.1, on the reverse strand, counting down.
GCATTAATTCATCATTAGATTAGCTTATCACCTATTCACCCCCCCCCCCTCTAGGTGAACTACACTAACTCATATGGCACATTGGATGTTTTTATTTCTAGTCTTGTATGTAACAAGTCTTTTTATTCTCGATGAAGATGAGTATTGTTTCTAATATTAGTGAATGCTTTGTTATCCCCTCCATATGATTCATGTGTGCCTCATTTAGAGCCTTGTTTCTTTAACAAGAGCCTTGATGGAACATGAAGGTGGATCACTTTAGTATGCTAACATGTATTGTGCAAGCTTCTTATTTCATGCTAGCTAACTATTGCTTTGATGAATTAATGAATCTTACATTCTTGTTAAGCATATCTAAAGTGTGAATACCTATGTTCCATTATTGTGAACCTATTAGGAGCCGATGATCCAAGGAGGCCACCTAGCCAAGCTAAGATGAGAACATATTCTCAATTTGGGACAACTTATTGATTTGACAAACCAAGATGGACTATTGTCATTGAATCTACATGAGGAATAAATCACCCAACGAGATTAGTAAGTTAGTAGTGTAGAATGTTAGTTTGTCATGGTTTCCCTTCCATTGAATTTAAACTCTTTTCTAAAACTTTCTTTTACAAGATCCATTCTTCTCTTTTTTCCAACTTCGCCGTTTTCATTCCATTTTTCCTAACTTCCGTTTTTCTTTTCTTAAAACTCTACATTGTTGACACTTAAAAAAGACAAGATTCTTATTGGTCTGAACAATGTCTAAACTTGTTGACATTTACAAAAGACAAGTGACAGACGAGCTGAAGACCAGTTTTCACCCATCTCCAAGGGACAAGGAAGCAACTTGGACTCCACTGATCCAGCAAGCAGACAGTGAACCCGGATTGTTTCTAAACAGACCTCAGCAGGTCTAAGGTGCTAGCACTTAGCATCGCATGAGCCCAAAGGGATAGCCTCGTTTGAGAGGCTAATATCACTCGACTTCGCCTCGAAGCCATCCAAAGCCTCGCCAAGAAGCCAACTGACAGCTTCGCCAAAAATTCTTTTTTTCGGACTTCGCCAAGAATTGCCTCTAGCTCCGCCACGAGCTCAATGCGGGCAGCGCTGCTATGAATCTGTCACGATCAACCTTTGACCAATCAGATCTCCGGATGAGTTCGGATCCAATCAGATCAAATCCAATTAAGATCAAATCAGAGATCAAATTGGCAGTTGATTGCCACAATCTCTTGACTCTTCTAAAAGAGTAAGAAGATCAGGGGAAATCTTCCAACGATATGGAAAGGATCAAAACAGATCAAGAGGATCAACCGACCTGCCAATTCTAGCTCCGCAGAAGCTATCTTAGCCTCGCAGCAAGGCTACTTTCCAGATTTAAACAGATTTGATTCAATATGTTTCCATATCCTCAAGGGATGATTATACCCTTGCTCTCCCTATAAATAGTCCATCAAGGGTACAAGGAGACAGAGACGCATACAGACGCACGAGATATAGATCGATCAATCGAGAGAGAGAGACCACGCACATATACTAGAGGACTCCACAAGCAGAGGCTTCTTCAAAGAGCACCGTGCGCTCTCGAGTTCAGAGACCTTTTAGAGAATTGCTTTCTCTATCCAGGGTGTTGATACCCTAACATCGTCCTTCTTCTAAAGGAATCTCCGGAACCAAGCGAGAAGGAATTCCTTATTGAAGGCGATTTTGAGAAGCAGCAAGAGGGTTCTACCAACCTTCTATTCTCTGATTCCCCAAACCAGGCGAGAAGGGAATCTCATCGCTCGCATCGTCAAAGGGACAAAGTGGTCGCGCGCTGACCAGACTCCTATCGGCACACTTCTCCAGAATCTCTGAGGAGATCTACCTGTAATCTTTTTAAGAATACTTGTAATTTAGCTCCTCAACCTTTTTTGTAAGTTTTCCCCCTTTGCAAACATAATGGAAAACAAGATGGCGACTCCGCTGGGGACGAAATTCTCCACTGCCGAGAATCAAGTGTCGCAATGCGACGAACAGACCTTCGGGTCTAACTCTGAATTCAGAAAAGCCGGTGCAGCCAGAGCTTCTCTGGCTATATCTTCAAGGAAAGTCTCTATGGAGACTAAAAAGGTTCTCTACGGACCTACTGCGGTTATTTGGCGCAATAAGGGAGCACGTCCGCAGTCTGATTCCTTACTTGTTAGAACTTGGTGATTCAGTTCGATCAAGGAAGATTTGAAGAAGTCCTCTCTGGGGGTGGCCCAACGCTTCGAGCACGGAAGCATAGGAGGGTTTCCACGACCAAGGTTTCAAATCAGAAACCGGAAGCAGAATTCTGCCAACACCCTCAGCCTCGTGTGTGGCTAATCAGGTTCCTTGCGAACCTAAGTCTCCTCTGCCAAGGCGGGTATGGAGGCCTAAACAGAAGTCTTCGACCGAAGCTTCAGGCATAGCTACGCCTAAACCGCGCCTCTCTCGTGAAGAAAAAGGCAAGATGCCTGCCTGCTCCAATCATAAAGTTACAACGGCAATCATACCGTCGTCCAATTCAAGGGCAGCGATGCCTCGCGCCGGCCTCGTTCTCATGAGCGAAGCTACTGTACCACAGAGTACGCGCAGGGTTCATGACCGCAAAGCCGAAGCCAAAGTACCATATAAGGCTAATTGCCTTCGCAGCAGCATAGCGGGTAAAGCACCGCAGCGTGCTCCGCTTTCCAGTGCGTCAAGCACTAAGTTCGCGTCTAATGGCGAAGCTAGAACCAAAGCACTATTCAGTGCTAATCCCATCTATAGGGATAAAGGAGGCAGGACATCGCCCTATGTGCGACCCAAAAGAGCCTTCGCGCTCGATTGCAGGGACCCAACCGGGTTCGATTTGAGGAAATTGTTGACAGATAGACAAACCTCTTCCCCCTGTTGTCAACAAGTGGGATGTCAGCTGGTGACACTCCACTCGGTCCGTTGTCGGCTGGGACCAACTTCCATCACGCCTCCAAGACGACGGTCAGTTTTTGATCGACTATCGGTACAAGCCCCGGTGAAGCATCGCAGAAGGAGTATCTTGCGAGATCTCCCCTCCGCATCCGTCAACATGACTGGGAGAGGATGAGAGCTGCGCAGGGGAAGACAAACATCTGACGACACCCCCTACAGCTCCCCAGATCCAGACTACAGCCAGGCTTAGGCGAAGTCTTGGTGCATGAAGAAGGTGTCTTCCGAAACACCAGATCCAGGGTGGCGATACCCTACACTTATGAACAGCCTTCCTCCTCGACGGCCCTAGCCCCGCCAGAGCCCAGGAGATCACTCCAATCATCGAACGAAGAAGATGAAGATAGTGGGTACGCCTCTTCGGCGACAGTCAGTTCGGTGCGAACAGACAGAGCATCAGTCAATATGGCTGAAAACGTCAACGACGATCTTCATCGACGCCTGGAAGCTCAGGAGCAAACTTCTAGAACTCAGCAAGAGGCCCTGGACAATATTCAACAGATGCTCGCTCAACTTCTCAGTAACCGGAATAACAATGATGCCGGGAGCAATCACGATGAGGAGGAACACTTCAGCAATGAGCAACCAAAGCCGGAGAAATCCAAGGAGGGTTCTTCCTTAGACGCCGAAGTCCTTAAGGGCCTCCAAGCTCAAATCGCATCCCTAGCTCAGAGGGATGAATTAAAGAAGGTAGGGGCAGTCTGTCCTTATCCGCTGGAGTGGGATTCTGTGCCATATCCACCGAAGTTCAAACCGCCAACGCTTCATACCTATGATGGAAAGAGCTCGCCAAATCAGCACATCTACTATTTCCGGTCTCAGACTGGTAATGTTATAAGCAATGACGCCATCATGGCTAGGCTATTCATTGGCACCTTAAAGGGGGTGGCATTTGACTGGTTCCGAAGTCTTCCCCCGGGTTCTATCAACTCCTGGATCGACCTGGAAACTCTATTCCTCTCTCGTTTCTATGAGGACGATACCGAAGTGACCATGGACAAACTCCTCTCCACTGTGCAGAGGAAGGGCGAATCTGTCCGTGACTACATTGAACGGTTCAGAAACTTATCCTTGATGTGGCCAGCAGGGATGCCATTACCCATGCTTTTGCAGACATGCAGACACAACTTCCTAGATCAAGTGGAAGTTCGCATGGGGGCTGTTAAAGCCCACACTTGGAAAGAATGGTCGAACAAGCTGAGATAGCCGAGAAATCAGCTAAAAAGTTCGAACCATCCGCCCCTAGAGGCAAGTGGGGGATGAACAACAAAGGGCGTGGCGACCTTCCGCAACCTTCTCAAGCTAAAGGCAAAGAGACTATGTCTGTGGAGTTATCCGGAGATGTGCAGTCGAAGGCCAAGAAGAGCGGCTTCAACAATCAGGAGCCCAAGTTCCCTCCGAAGCAGTACTCGTTCAAAGACGATCAGGTGGTCGCCATATTCCATCTGCTCCACAAAGGGAACAAAATGAAGCTGCCAGATGCGCGACATCCCAATGAGATAGGGCGCACAAACGACCCTAAATACTGCCTCTACCACAGGATGGTCCACCATCCTACGGACAAGTGCTATGTTCTCAAGGATAGAATTCAAGCCTTGGTCGACGCCGGAGTTCTGACGTTGAAGACGGAGCAAAAGAAAGTCACTGCCAATATGGTGACTCTTGAGTTCGGCAAAGCTCCAAAGGTCACAGTTCCTGACGGGACTTACTCCGTCCCTGCGCCACGGTTGGAAGTCAAGCATCTTCCAGCTACAGCTCAAAACAATAAGGGTCTTGTTCCCTTAACATTGGAGACAGGAGAAGTCATGTGGATACATCCGGACCTCGTCCAAGACGTACAGCGGGATCCAAAGCAGCCCAACTCAAAGGGCAAGTCTTGCAATGTCATCTCCATCCTGCCAGACGACGGCAATCTTACATCGGCTTCCCTTAGTGATTCCGAAGGAGAAAAGCATGCTTGCACAGCGAAAGCCGATGCGCCTCAACAGACGGGGACCCGATCCGGAAAATCATACTTGAGGCAGTATGAAAAGTCTACTGACGAGACACAACAGCAAACGACGTCAGTACAAATACCAGCATCCACTCCAATCCCAACCAAGGGAAAAGAGAAGCCTAAGGAGGTACGATTCGACCACGTGTTGAAGAAACCGCCAGGCCAAGGGTTTGATACACCCTTTCGCTTTGACATATTGGCTCAGCTGGCCAATATCCCAGCTCGTATCACTATACACGAGCTCCTTCGCCTCTCGAAAGAAACAAGAGAAGCACTCAAGGATGCGCTAGCCAATTCAGAATCCTTTCTGACATGCATGCCTGAGATCCCTAATGATGACGCCCAGTCTCCCTGCCCAGAATGTCATCATGCATGCAGGTCAACTTGGGTAGCCAAGACCACCCTAAGCCCATCTTTATAAGTGAAAGCCTATCACTTACAGAAAAGGAAGACTTGATAATACTCGTAAGAGAGTATATAGACGTCTTCGCATGGAGCTACGAAGACATGCCCGGACTTGATCCACAGGTCGCTATGCACCGTCTAAACATCAAGCCTGACGTCAAGCCAGTCAAGCAGCAACAACGTCGGTTTCGCCCGAACATCATGGAAGCTATTGAAGCCGAAGTTCACAAGCTCATTGCGTGTGGCTTCATCCGGGAGGAACAACATCCAGATTGGGTGGCTAATATAGTCCCCGTCCTCAAGAAGAACGGAAAAATACGGATCTGCATCGACTACCGTGATCTCAATACGGCCTGTCCCAAGGATGAATTTCCGCTGCCCATCACCGATGTCATGATTGACAACACATGCGGGTTCGAAAGGATGTCTTTCATGGACAGTTTTTCAGGGTACAACCAGATTAAGATGTATCCCGACGATGAAAAGCATACTTCGTTCCGAACACCATTGGGGGTATACTGCTACACTGTAATGCCCTTCGGACTAAAGAACGCCGGAGCAACCTATCAGCGGGCAATGAGTATGATCTTTCGCGATCATCTCCGAAAAACGGTGGAGTGCTATGTTGACGACATCGCCGTCAAAAGCCGCAACAAGAGTGAACATCTTCGCGACCTGAGAATGATGTTCAACATAATGCGGGCTCATCAACTGAAAATGAACCCGACAAAATCCTTCTTGGGAGTGTCAAGCGGCAAATTCCTTGGGTTTATTGTCACATCAAAAGGAATTCATCTTGACCCAGACAAGGTCAAAGCTATTCAGAGCATGCCTCCGCCAAGGAACCTCAAAGAGCTCAGAGGCTTGCAAGGCAGGCTGGCCTATATCAGAAGATTCATCGCAAATCTCTCAGGCCGCTATCAGCCGTTCACCCGGCTCATGAAAAAGGGTACTTCCTTCGTATGGGATCAAGCTTGTCAGGAAGCTTATGAAGACATCAAGAGGTACCTCACAAAGCCTCCAGTCTTAGTGGCCCCTACATCAGGGAAGCCATTCCTGCTTTATGTAAAGGCTATGGACTACTCCCTCGGTGCCCTCCTCACTCAAAAGGACGACAATGGCCACGAGCAGGCCATTTATTATCTGAGCAGATCTCTCATAGGAGCGGAATCTCGCTACAACCCTATCGAGAAAGAGTGTTTAGCTCTCGTCTTCGCTGTCCAGAAGACACGACATTATTTGGTCGGCCAGACCATACATGTCATCTCCAGAGTAAACCCATTGCGTCTTCTTATGACGAAGCCAGGATCATTGAATTCAAGATTGGCTAAGTGGGCACTTTTATTGTCTCAATACGACATGATCTTCATGCCTCAGAAGGCGGTTAAAGGCCAGGCCCTTGCAGAGTTCTTGGCTGCTCATCCAGTTCCGGAGCATTCAAAACTTCACGAAGACATCCCTGATGAGGTCTTCGAGTCTAATGCAACCTCAGAAGAGGAAGTATGGCAGATGTTCTTTGATGGAGCATCGCGAATGGGCCCTAAAGGCAAGATTATTGCCGGAGTGGGGGTTGTGTTTATCTCCCCACAGAATCATGTCCTGCACAGAGCATTTTCTCTGACAAAATCGTGCTCCAACAATGTACCAGAATATAATGCTCTGCTCATGGTCTTCAGCTCGCCCATGGAATAGGGGTACGCTACCTCGAAGCTTATGGCGATTCAAAACTGATCATCAATCAGGTTAAAGGCGAATACGAAGTCCGCCATGAGGACTTAGTGCCTTATTACCATACAGCCATCGAATTGGCTAACCTATTTGAAGGTTTCTACATCGGGCATGTGTCCCGATCTCAAAATACTAAGGCGGACGCCCTTGCTGCGTTAGCAACAACGCTAGCCTTGCCAGCCGACACCGAGTATCACCTCACAGTCCAACTCGACACCTTGTATGCTTCAAGCACATGCTAAGAACTCGAGAAGCCTATAATGTCTCCACAGATCTTGAACCAAGAGACTGGCGCTTTCTTCTCATCGACTATGCTTTGCACGGTCTGCTTCCAGACGATCCCAAGGAAGCGGCGTCCATCAGGCGAAGGTCTCTCCGGTTCTATTACGATCCAATTCTGAAGACACTTTACCGTCGCTCATATGACGGTGTTCTCCTCCGTTGCCTTTCTCGTTCAGAGGCACAGGAAGCGCTTCAAGAGGCGCACGATGGCACTTGCGGAGCTCATCAGCCAGGTCCAAAGCTTAAAGACAGGTTGCATAGGCTGGGATACTATTGGCCAACTATGATAGCCGACGCCATCCAATATGCACGAAGGTGTAAAGCATGTCAGATTCATGCAGACTTCATACACAAGCCCTCGGAGTTGCTCCACCCGACTGCTGCTTCATGGCCATTTGAAGCATGGGGAATAGACGTCGTAGGGCCAATCAGCCCTTCTTCGACAAAAGGTCACCGGTTTATCCTAGCAATAACCGACTACTTTTCAAAATGGGCGGAGGCTATACCACTGGTTGAAGTCAAAACCTCCAATGTGGTTCACTTTATCAAGCACCACGTCATCCATCGATTTGGTGTCCCTAGGCGGATCATCCACGACAACGGTCCCCAATTCATAAGCCAAGTATTCTATCGGTTCTGCGATAAATACCGAATTCAGAATGTGGCTTCAACTACCTATAATCCTGCTGCCAATGGCTTGGCAGAAGCATTCAACAAAACAATCATCAAGTTGCTCAAGAAATTCGTCTCCTCGAATAAGCGAGATTGGGACGAAAAGCTCGGTGAATGTCTTTGGGCCTACCGAACCACGGTTCGGACACCGACAGGCAATACGCCTTTTTCTCTGGTATATGGGTGCGAAGCAGTCATCCCGTTGGAAATCCAGATGCCGTCATTACGAGTGGCCCTGACCACCAAGTGCACATTAGAAGTCAATGATCGATTGCGCCTTCAAGAGCTCGAAGCCCTGGACGAGAAGCGGCTCCAAGCTCAGCAGCATATTGAGCTATATCAAGCTCGAATCTCAAAAGCCTTCAATAAGAAGGTCAAACAGAGAGTCTTCCAGAAAGGAGACCTGGTCTTAGCCGTCAGACGACCGATGATTATGACGCACAAGACCAAAGGCAAATTTCAGCCTAAATGGGAAGGACCGTTTGTAATAGAAACAGTCTATTCAAATGGAGCATACCGCCTCACGACTGCAGAGGGCGACCTACTCATGATGCCGATCAATGGCAAGTTTTTAAAGAAGTATTATCCTTAATCAAGGATCCTTCTCATGATCAAGTTAACATTACACCTCTGATCAAGACCCTCGTGTGCGAAGTACACACAAAGAGAGCCTTTCTCTTCCTCCGAGTGAGATCATACAGCCATAAACCAACAGGAACCTGGCCGTGCACCAGTTATCCTAAAGAAGAGTTAGGGTTATGCAGACATTAACCCGATAATCCAATATCCTTAACGATTAAGGATAGAGGAAAATGTTGGCCTTTAAGCCCAACATAAGTCCTCAACAACTCATCATGCTGAGGGGAATAGCATGGCTAGCCCGACTCAAACGGTAGTCGGTAAAGGCATATCAAACCCGTTGACAGCTGGGGATTTGCTAAAAATCCTAAGGGACCAGTTCCCATTTGATTCGCTCTCCAAAATCACTTACCAATTCTCATCCATAGGATGGTAAGGCCACATATGCTTCGCTGTTATGTTAACATTAAACCTATGACAGCAGTCCCCTCATTTCTCCTCGTGAGAACGAGACCTCCAAAGTCACTTACCAATTCTCTTCCATAGAATGGTAAGACCACAAATACATTTTGCTGTTACGTTAACACTAAACCTATGACAGTGATTCCCTCGTTTCTCCCCGTGAAAACGAGACTTTTCCCAAAACTCCATTGCAACCTTGAGCTTGGTGGCGTCTCATCCGGTTATGTCATTGCGACCTCTGAACCAGCAGACAGCTAAGTCTCAATCCCGAGCCCTGTTGACATTTACAAAAGACAGGTCTCGATACTCGTTGACATTTACAAAGACGGGTATCATCTATTTTGAGCTTGTTGACATTTACAAAAGACAAGCCTCAATTCCGAGCCCTGTTGACATTTACAAAAGACAGGTCTCGATACTTATTGACATTTACAAAAGATAAGTATCACCAACCTTGAGCTTGGTGGCGTCTCATTCGGTTATGTCATTACGACCTCTGAACCAGCAGACAGCTAAGTCTCAATTTCGAGCTTGTTGACATTTACAAAAGACAAGTCTCAATTCCGAGCCCTGTTGACATTTACAAAAGACAGGTCTCGATACTCGTTGACATTTACAAAAGACGAGTATCACCAATTTTGAAGCTTGGTGGCGTCTCATCCGGTTATGTCATTGCGACCTCTGAACCAGCAGACAGCTAAGTCTCAATTCCGAGCCCTGTTGACATTTACAAAAGACAGGTCTCGATACTCGTTGACATTACAAAAGACGAGTATCACCCTCTCTGAAGCTTGGTGGCTTCTCAACCAGTTATGTCATCGCGACCTCTGAACTGGCAGATAGCCAAGTTTCACCAATTTCTGAAGCTTGATGGCTTCTCAACCAGTTATGTCATTACGACCTCTGAACTGGCAGGAAGCCAAGTTTCATCTACCATTGAGCTTAGTAGCGTCTCAACCGGTTATGTCATTGCGACCTCTGAACCAGCAGACAGCTAAGTCTCAACTTTGGGCCTGTTGACACTTACAAAAGACAGGACTCACCGATGCTTGCTGACATTTACAAAAGGCAAGTATCTCCCCTTCAGCCCTGCAAAGGGCTAACCTCAAGATTGCTGACGTCTTAATCGGTTATGTCATTGCGACCTCTGAACGACGGATAGCCACGTCTCAAAGATTACGTCCTCAAGCAACAACAAGATTGGAGATTCGACAGAAGGCAAAACAAAAGAAAGAATTTCCATTAATTCCAAAAGATAGGGGACACATGGAGGCACGTATACAACGACCTACAAGCGTACAATGTACGATCTGAGCCGCTCTCCGAGGGCATTCAGCTCGTCTTCCTGTCATCAGCAGCCTGGGCAAGCGCTTGTAACCTCAGCTCAGCCTCATCAAAGTCCACCGCCTGGGCCGGACGAGCTTCAACTTCCGCCAAAATTGCCCTCTGTGACAACTCCTGCCGCGCAAACTCCTCACTCTGAGCTCTGAGCTCTTCGAGCCGCGCAGTTTCCTCAAGACGCACCGGTATGACCTTAGATAAGAGGAGATTTGCTTTCCTGATCATTTCCTCAGCCTTCGCAATCTTATCCTCAGCGCCGAGAAGAGCACTAGTGGAAGCGTCAATTGCACTTCCAACCTCCGCTTGCCTTGTTTCCAAGGATTTCAAATCAGAAGAGACGGCCTTAGCAGCCTCTTGAGCGGCAAGCGGGCCTCGTGCTTTCGGGCAACAAGACAAGCGAGCTGCTCGTCAGCTAAGGACGCTGGGTCTGAGCGATAGAGATGGCGCCACTCCTCTACAGCCTTCTCAAGGTCATCCACCAGGAGTTCTAAAGCAGCAGCCTGATGATACCCCTCAAAGTCCCGAATACTCTCAACGTCACGGGAGAGGACCACCTTCAGTTTTGAGAATGGTACAGGCGAGCCCTTCAAAACTAGGACGATGGTTCGCTCCAAGCTTTTATAAAAGCTATCGACCAGGTCACCTATGTAATCATTCTCGGCCTCAGCCATTTCGGGCAGGGAGGCAACCTCAGAATAGTCCATCAGCCTGGTCGACGCCGTCGCAGAAGAAGCAGCGGGAACACTGACAGTAGCAGGACTAGCCGAACGCGATCTCGGCGGAGTCCTCATCGAAACCAGCACGCCAGCCACCGCGGAGGTAGGACTGGCAACCACCTCTTGAGCAGCAGGCTCAACCACCAGGGTTGGAGAGGTAGGGTTTGCAATCACCCTCAGTGCCGTACTCGGCAAAACAGTCCGCACCTCACTCGTTTATGTGATTGGGAGTGAGGATACCTCCGGGACTGCCGTCCCTTCAACCCCTGATCTTTCAGCTAATTTAGGCTGATAAGAAGGAAGGTCGCCATACAGCGCGTCCAACACAGCAGCATCTGTCGTGGCCGAAGTGCTCGTGTCACCCTCGATCCCTCAAGAAGATCTACCGGCTCCCTTGAAGCTGATGCATCTTGAGGCCGAACACCTGTAACAAGACTGTAGTTAGTCGGGACACTACATACAGAAGAAGCCAAGAGGGTACGATAATACCAAAGGGTGATGTTGCCTCGAACATCTCGTCGGCCGCACCGGTCTCCAGAGGCTCCATCAAAAAAATTTTGGCAGAATCAACACGAATAGCCGGCTCGTTTTCACTTGCCGAGTATCCTGTGGACCACCCGATAGAGCTCGATGTCTCAGGACTCCCTTTAGAAGTCCCAACGCCTGAAGGACCAACATCAGCCGCGCCACTCCCAGACTCTTCCGAGTGAGCAGGGGAACCGGCTGCAGCCCCATAAGTGAATAGGGGATCATAATGTTCCCTTGCTCTCCAGCCGTCTCGGCTCCTGCAACAAGAAGCAAAGGATGAGTTATTCGAAACACACCAGAAGCATTATATGAACAAGGGTAACCTCACCCAGACCTGGAGCGAATTCACCACTAGTCGGTTCAGCGACCGACGGTTCAGCTGCTAGTGCGGCAGCAGGAGGAATCGCTGTAGAGGGATAACCCTCTACGACAATCGTAGGAGCTTGGCGACGGGGCTTCTTCGCCAATGACTTCCTACGAGATCCGCTACCTGCCCGCTTTCTCTTGAAGTGGACGTCAGAATCCTCTTCTTCCACTTCTCCCGCACGTCGTGGGGAAGACGTCCCCACCACACCAGAACCAGCCGCAGGAGTATCAGCTCCAGCCCCCATCTCGAAGCGAGGGCTCCCCGCATCAGAAGCCTCGCTGTCATCCACAGCGATGAACTCCTCCAAGCCGGGGACACGAACCCGTTTGCCTTCTCTCTTATCAGAGGCTTTCCGCCTCAGTCGCTGAGAGATTAACTTCACACCCGTACTATTGGCATTAAATCCAGGAGGTGTGGAGTTGGAAGCCGCGTACCACTAGCAAAAGCATAGGGTCGTCGAGAGGCCGGGATCCTGCAGCGGCGTGCGTAGCCACGCCCCAGTGCCATCCGCAGTAAAGAACCGCCAGGCACGGGCCCATCAATAAGACTCCCCATGAAAGCCAGGTCCGAATTGGGGTTGCCCACATACAACTGGTCGTACCCGAATTGGCGGGCAAATTGACTCGGGACGTAGGGTTCCAGGTAGCAGGTATCCCCGCTCCTGTACAGCAAGTGCGAGGGCCGGATGCTGACCAGCCACTCGAAAACGCCCCGACTCAGGGGAGACCGCCCTGACTCCGCATCTCGGAATTCCTCGTTGTATCCTGCACCCCGAATGCGAGGAAAACAGCGGAACAGGCTATAAGAGTCATGACGACGCACTAACTTACGGGCCTCGGCCACGTAGGTTTTCATCCAAGAACAGCCTTCAAACCGGCGGAGAAGCGCCGTTTCGAACACCCTGCGGAGGGTCTTCCCAGCTCCAATCAAAGTAGGGCAGTGTAAGGCGAATCACGCCATCAAGTAGGTGTACGGCAGACCCACCCTAGGATTGGGTCCATCGCAAGGTAGGATAGCACTCTTCCCACGTCTTGTCGCCGGCAGCCTGCAGAAAGCCTCCGTTATTGCGCGAAGGCCTCTTTGAATACAGCACACCATGGCCGGGAGAAGACCCAGACGGTGGCCATGGGCCAAGCGAACGGCGGGTAGCAGAACATTCGGGTGGACGATGTCACCCGAGGAAGAAGGCACAACACACTTCTTTAACCAGACGGTTAAGAAACCGCCCAAAGCGCCTTCCCGAGAAGCGCTGCTTCGATTCCGTTAAGGGTTAACCTCGCCCTGGCTTAAAGTGCAGATTTCGCACAATCCTTCAAGGACTTCGCCGAAAGGCTTACCTTAGCCTTCTAAAAAGGCGCTGACATGCCAGCCTCGCGAAGATTACCCAAAGAAAGGACTATGTCCTTAACTCCGCATACAATTTAGCCCCGTTATGGCCAAACCCTCAAAGAAAGCAAGCAAAGATCAGATAATCAAGAGATGAACTTTCATTGATTTAAAAGGAGGAGTACATTGATATTACATCAAAGTTGTGTTTCATACAACACACCCAGTTGCTCGACAGGGTCATTTGCGCCAAAAAGCATACAAGTGGTTTTACCCGCTTCTAAGTCAAATCGACTGGACAAAGGAGGCCTTCCTCCTGCACAAGGCCGTAATCAGTGGCGCCGCAAGGACACGGTCATTATTCTCCACAAAAATGGCAGATTTTGCCACCAGAAAGCGAGGTCATCTTTGTTGAAGCCTGGCAATAAAACTTATCGCCGCCAACACGATAGATCACGTATAATGGGAATTGGCACTGATATCAGTGGTCTGACAGGTGGGATGCCCTCCTTCCCGAAGTGGATCGCCCTTAAAGGCCACCAAAGTTGAAAGTTGGCAATGATGCCAGTGATCTCACAGGTGACGCCCACTACCCCGAAACGGATCATCTCCGACAAAGCGGCTACCAGCCTCACCTCAGAACGAATCATCTCGTATAAGAGGCTGCCAATAGCCTCTGGGACACGCACCCGCTGCCCCGAATTGTTCCTCCTGCTTAAAAGTAAAGCTTCAACCGGGGAAGCATAAGGCAATTTTATGGTTCCTTCCATCAAGTCACAAGATTGGCAAGCATAGCTCACTGCAATGCAAAATCAGAACAGATTAGCAGTTAAGCACAGAAAAAACTACAAATCAGAATCTTTTGGGTCAAAGCAATTCAATTTCAGCAGAGGATAAGCCTCGCCTGCACAGCACTGATGGGCTGGCTCGACAAACGCCAAGTCCAAGCCTCACCTATATGGCTAGCCAGACTGACCCCGTGGGATGCAGTCTTAGCTCCGCCTATATGGCAAGACTGGCTCAACTATTGAAGAGACCCAGTCCTAAGTTCTGCCTGGGCAGCGGATTTAATATACAGTGATCTTTCTGGGAAGCTATGTCAAAATCCTTCTCTGCAGATCAGTTAAATAGAGAACAAGGGAAGCTAATCCCTGAAGCAGCCGCTGAAGATGAATCAAGGGAAACGAATTCCCTAAAATTGGTGAAGTCGTTGAACGATCAAGACTTACCGGTCCTTGGCCGGATAATGACCAGAGTGGGCATTCACACTAGTTCAGAGATCTGAGTATCTCTTTCAAACTAAGAGAAGAGAAGAAAGGCAAAGCTCTTCTCTTCAGAGGACCTCAAGTGTCCTATTTATAGGCCCCATGGCCTGAACGCTGCCGCCTCAAGCGTGGAAGCACGAGCGCATTTAAGGCATTTACTGCGCCTTGAGAACAGGGACGGTTTCCCTTGGAACCGTGCGAAGGGAGAAACGTCTCCCTCATAAAAGGCACTGATGGCGCCTGAAGAAAGGGAATATCCTCCCTCGGAAACGTGCAAATAGGAGAATATCTCCCTCGATCAGCACGAAGAAAAGAGTAATCCTCCTCGTAACCAGCCCACGGCAGTTGATCTCAGAAAAGCGACATGCCCTCCCAAGCGAACATATCTTCAGAAGCCCAGATGCGGGGCTACTAGCTGCGAAGCTACCCAGACGCGAGTCTACATGATTCCTCGATGAATCTACATCCCAAAGCAGGATTTAAAGCGAAGCTAAACTCAACCATCATGGCGACGTTCATACTCCACACACCACGATCAAAGCAGTTCAAAGTATTTCAAAGTCTGAGCCATTGCAGACTTTCGAAAACTTTGAAGGGGGTCTTGTTGACACTTAAAAAAGACAAGATTCTTATTGGTCTGAACAATATCTAAGCTCGTTGACATTTACAAAAGACAAGTGACAGACGAGCTGAAGACCAGTTTTCACCCATCTCCAAGGGACAAGGAAGCAACTTGGACTCCACTGATCCAGCAAGCAGACAGTGAACCCGGATTGTTTCTAAACAGACCTCAGCAGGTCTAAGGTGCTAGCACTTAGCATCGCATGAGCCCAAAGGGATAGCCTCGTTTGAGAGGCTAATATCACTCGACTTCGCCTCGAAGCCATCCAAAGCCTCGCCAAGAAGCCAACTGACAGCTTCGCCAAAAAGCCTTTTTTCGGACTTCACCAAGAATTGCCTCTAGCTCCGCCACGAGCTCAATGCGGGCAGCGCTGCTATGAATCTGTCACGATCAACCTTTGACCAATCAGATCTCCGGATGAGGTCGGATCCAATCAGATCAAATCCAATTAAGATCAAATCAGAGATCAAATTTGGCAGTTGATTGCCACAATCTCTTGACTCTTCTAAAACGAGTAAGAAGATCAGGGGAAATCTTCCAACGATATGGAAAGGATCAAAACAGATCAAGAGGATCAACCGACCTGCCAATTCTAGCTCTGCAGAAGCTATCTTAGCCTCGCAGCAAGGCTACTTTCCAGATTTAAACAGATTTGATTCAATCTGTTCCATATCCTCAAGGGACGATTATACCTTGCTCTCCCTATAAATAGCCCATCAAGGGTACAAGGAGACAGAGACGCATACGGACGCACGAGATATAGATCGATCAATCGAGAGAGAGAGACCACGCACATATACTAGAGGACTCCACAAGCAGAGGCTTCTTCAAAGAGCACCGTGCGCTCTCGAGTTCAGAGACCTTTTAGAGAATTGCTTTCTCTATCCAGGGTGTTTGATACCCTAACATCGTCCTTCTTCTAAAGGAATCTCTGGAACCAGGCGAGAAGGAATTCCTTATTGAAGGCGATTTGAGAAGCAGTAAGAGGGTTCTACCAACCTTCTATTCTCTGATTCCCCGAACCAGGCGAGAAGGGAATCTCATCGCTCGCATCGTCAAAGGGACAAAGTGGTCGCGCGCTGACCAGACTCCTATCTGCACACTTCTCCAGAATCTCTGAGGAGATCTACCTGTAATCTTTTAAGAATACTTGTAATTTAGCTCCTCAACCTTTTTGTAAGTTTTCCCCCTTTGCAAAACATAATGGAAAACATACATATATCATCACTTTCTTTTCACTTTGTTTTGTTTTCCAATTCTTGAACATAGAAGAACCTTCATTTTCTTCCCAAAATTTAAAACATAAAGAACTGTAAAGCTTCCATTGCAAGCCCTCGATATGACTCGTTATAGCTTTGCTACAAGCAGTAATTCGAAGGAACAGAGTAATCTTACACACATACTCAGAGTTCGAACATCAGCATAAGGATTTAAATGGTTTTCTTTGAACTCTTACTCAATCCATTTCCTCCTTTCAAACATCCACCAATACAAATACACAGCTCATCTAATACAAATCACCCGTCAAAGTGGAGGAAACCGAGAAAAGCAAGAACACTCACGTAAAATTTTCAAAACTGCTAGGAAATCACAGAACACCAGAAACATATGTACGTGGCCATAATGCAATATAAAATTTAAATATATATATTTGGAGAGAGAGAAAGGAGAGAGAATCAATAGAGAGAAAGAGAGAGAGGAGGGAGAATCAAGAGAGAGAAAGGAGAGGGCAGCAGCCCCATTCTTTGGTCACGGCCTGGCCCAGCCAGGCGCCATGGGAGTGGCACTGTCGGCCTCTGCCGGCCGCCGGAGCCCGGGGTGGCGCACGACCACCCCCAAAAGGGAGAGAGGGGAAGTTGAAGGGGTGAGGGTTTAGGTGGAGGAGATGAAGATGATGATGATGTAAGTGGTGTAGATGGTGGTGATGGTGACGAGGCGGTGGTGCTTTAGGGGTAGAGATGAAGATGTAGATGGTAGAGAAGGTGAAGGAAGTGAACGTGGTGGTTGTGGTGGTGTAGATGTTGAAGATGGTGGTGGGATGGGTGGGATTGGTGGAGTAGATAGAGGAGGAGTAGGAGATGGTGGTGTTAGTTGGAGTGAAATTGGAGGAAAGGAAGTGGGAGGAGCTTGGGGTGGGGCCGGCGTCATCGCTGGCCATGGGCTCGCCAGAGGTGGTGGCGGTCCATGTGTAAAAGTTGTGGTTAAGAGGTGGTTGAAGTGCTGGAGAAGGGGTTAATGTGGAGGAGGTGATGGTGGTTGGAGTAGATGGTGGTGGGAGTAGATGTTGGTGGTGGAGATGGGGCTTAGATGGTAATGGGGTGGCGTCGGTGAGGGTTCGGTCGACGGTAGCACTAGGCCCAAGGCGGCGATGGTGGCGTTTCTTTATAGAAGAAGAAGAGGGAGAGAAGGAAGTGAGGAAGAGAAAGAAAAGGAAAAAGGGAAAAGAAAACGAAAATGAAAGAGAGTAGAGATTGAAAGAGAGTGATGGAGAGGGTGATGAGAAGGGGGTAGGTGATGGCGACCGACCTCATGTGGACGCGCAGGTGGGTTGGGGGAAAAAGAACAGATAAGAAAAAGAAAAGAAAGAAGGGAAAGATTACAAAAATATAATATTATACTAATATCAGAAAATATCAGCTATTCCAGAAAAATCTGCAAACATATTCAGAGGTAGAAAACATCACCTGGGGACTAATATGAAATCAGTTTTTAGAAATAAAATACCATTTTTAAATTAGAAATCTTGGAATCAACTGGCGATACCGGACGACACCAAATCCTGCCGAGTTTTGAAAGATTCAGAAAAATATCCAAAAATACATTAAAATAGAAATATAATTCTAAGAAACAATGTGAAAGTGGATTTAGAAATTCAACTTCATTTGTAAATTAAAAATTCTGAAATCGACCAGCGATACCGGTCGACACCGATTTGAAGATTTTGCATTGTAATTTGAAAAATTTCAAAAATCAAAAAAATCTAAAATATTGTAAAATGATATTGAATTAAAATCGATCAAATCTTACTATTAAACAGACCAAATCAAGTAATATACTAGGATCGGGCTCCTAGTTCAGACTCAGGTTGATCTAAATCAAGGAATCTGGATCCAAACACCAAATAATCATATAAAAAATCATAAAACAAAAATAAATATGGAAGAAAATAAAAGAATATGGTCAAAAAATCAGAATATGTATCTAAGTACATATTCCCAGAACGGGGTGTTACATTCTACCCACCTTACAAAAATTTCATCCTCGAAATTTCGGTAAGGGAAAGATGAACACAGAAATGAAAGGGACGAGGATTATACCAATTAAGATATGACTAAGGATAATGCTTCAAACTGACTGACCAATAACTCGAGAACTAGACGTCCTCTACTCTTCCTGCCATATTAAACTTCGGACGGTGTCATATTAATTCAAATCTGATAACTGTTAATAAGAGAAGTTCTGCTAGAAGAAGATAATTAAGATTCTAAATAGTCTGACTGGACTGCTCGATCTTTCTGAGAGTGATAAGATAAGCTGAATATAAGAAGAGTCCTAAAACATCCCTGAAGACTTTAACAAAATTGCGACATGAATCCTGTGTCTCCGTCTGATGATTGCACACATTTATTACATTATTCTTTATTACATTTTATGTTTATCATGTAATAAATCTGCTAAATTCCTTGTCTTAAATGTCTATTTTGCAGAAGATAATCATGGGGAGAAAGAGGATAAAATCAAATAAATATCAGTTAAATTTAGATTTAACTAGATCTATTTGGTGTAGAGGAGGTGATCCCAAATTCAGTTGGTAAATTCAGTTTTTTGTGAATCAAGTGGTTAAATCTAAAGATCAACTGAGAATAACGTCAAATACAGAGTCTAAATTTAAACGGATAAATGGATAAAGAGAAGATCAACGGATGAGATGAAGCAATTTTGACTCAGATTCTGACTGAATATATTTAGTATTTGAATCATATCTTTCCCTATCGAAACTCAAATCTGATGATTCAAGATGATCCAGAAAGAGGACTTAAAGTGCTACAACTCTTAAGTTGATCACTATTTCTAATTCTATCATTGATTAGTTATATCAGCAATCAATACGCCAACAAGCTGCAGATCAGAACTGAATATCCACATCAAATCAAGTTTGGAGATAAGGAGAGGATTCAAATTCAGAAATAGTCAGCTCCCCTTATCTTTAGACTCATTTACTTATCCATTTATATCCTATAAATACCCCACACATCAGAGGCAGAGAACGACCAAAGCAGAGAGTAGAATTTAGGCTAATTTGTAGTTGTAAATTAGGTTTTTTTTTCTTTCATGTAATTTTTTTTCTTTATGTAACTGAGAGGAGAGGAGACTTTCATAGAGGAATGAGAACAAGCTTGTATTGAGGGTGACACCGGTGTAAGTAATCTTTTCTTTCATTGTTATTTGAATCGAATTGAAGTTCTCTTTTCTTTCTATTCTTGTTTTTGCTTGCTTCCCTCTTCTGTTTTTGTGGATCCAAATGAAACCGATAGCCTCGAAGTTCCCTTATCCTTAAAGTGTCGTTGATGGCTTATGGTGATGGGATATCCATTTCTATGGTAGTGTAGCTCGCCCTTTCATTTCATAGTATAAATTAGGAATGGGGAAGATCCTATTTGTCATACTTCGCTCGTCTTCAAACTAAGGTACATCGTCGATACGGGTCAAAGGTAAGCAGGCGCCGAAGAGGTAAGTAAGTTTTTTAGGTTAGTTTCTTCTTTTAATTCTTTAATTTAGATCACCACAATCTACAACCATTTTATTCAACTTTCTTTTTAATTCTCTGTATAAATCCATTTTCCACCTTCTCAATCACCACTTCTTCCTAACTTTACTGTAGCTCCATTTTCTCTTTCTTTTAAGAAACTAAAGAAGAATTTTAACCATGATTGTAGCATAAAAGAGAGCTTACTAAAAAGCTTCCATCGCTAGTCCCTCTTGTTGATTACGACCGCATAACCACTTGCTATAGCGAAAGAATGAGCACTTGCACATCTCTATTTTAAAGTTCTGAAATTCTGTATTTTGTGTGCAGGTTCACATCAATCAAAATTTTGGCGCCATTGCTGGGGAGGGACGGTAAGTTATTCTCTTTCTAGATTTACATTTTTGGTTAACTTTTTTCTTTATTCTTGGTGTATAGGTTTGACAACAAGAAATTTTTGCTACAGTGGACATATAAGTGGCCCTAGACTCTGCTCTAAAAAGCAAAACCCAGAAGCCCTCAGGTTGCTACATTCCTCTGGCAATCTGAGTGAACTACTAACCTGTATTTTCTGCAGGTTGGCTGAATTGCAAAGTTAATATCTGTAGCTATTATTTTCTTTTTGACTCATGTACATACATTTCACAACAACAGTAAAAGATTGATTGTAAATGTAAAAATGATTTAGACTTTGCATTTAGACACGTGTCTATTTCGTTACATTTCTATTTACTGTTGAAGAGTATTGAAGCCAAGGTATGTGTGCATAGCATTTAGTATAAAGTTCATTCTTGTATGAAATATTGCTTGAGTGTTACTTTTCTATATCTTGCACACATTGCACTAAATGATTTAAGGGCTTGTCCATAACAAGATAAGGTGGAGAAGTTATTATCCTCCCTTAGCTCACAAACAATATCCTCACTCACTAACCCAAGCCTAACTAAAATTGAGTAGACATTGGCCTAGGGACATCTCAGACTCAAATAGGAGACTGACCTAAGGGGAAAGTTGATTTGAATTGACTCTTGCCAAACGGTGTCTAGGTGGAGATTGATGGGCGAAACGCCGAAGGCGGGTGGTTTGGCATAATTAGGCCCGTTGCTTTAAGCATGGATACCTCCCGCCAATCTTGCCCTACCTGGCCAATTAACTTGTGGTCAGATTTAGCAAATACCCTCGTGGACAGTCTAACCAGTTAGGAGTCATCAAGGTCTAAGGTTTACCTAACTTAAGTTAGATTTTTTTCTTTTATTTATTTCTTATTTGTTTATTTTTCTTTGTTGTGTTTGACATTTCCTGTGTGATATGGCTTATAACAATAATTTTCCAATTTTAATGGTAATCCATATTACACCCCGGTCTCTTTTTGGATATTACCAACCCGGCATATCATAACTTTAACCAACCTAGTGTGCCAGATTGGTCTTATTCGAATCAATA
>JAVJIF010026759.1:0-79780 GCA_038442645.1 Agave tequilana | reverse complement strand
AATCTTGGAGAAATCTTTCACAAACTTTCTATAATATCCAGCCAAGCCCAAGAACTGCCACACCTCTGTTACTGATTTAGGAGTCGCCCATTTGTCTATTGCCTCAAGCTTCCTTGGATCCACTGATATCCCATGACCCGAGACTATGTGTCCAAGGAAGTCAACACTTTCCAGCCAAAAGGCACACTTGTTCAACTTCCCATATAATTGCTTCTCTCTTAATACTTGTAGCACCGTCCTCAAGTGCTCAGCATGGTCTCCTCGATTTTTGGAATAAATGAGGATGTCATCTATGAAAACTATCACAAACTTATCTAAATAAGGAGAGAACACTCTA
This sequence comes from Agave tequilana, assembly GCA_038442645.1. Classification (NCBI taxonomy): domain Eukaryota; kingdom Viridiplantae; phylum Streptophyta; class Magnoliopsida; order Asparagales; family Asparagaceae; genus Agave; species Agave tequilana. The sequence continues at coordinate 79,443 of JAVJIF010026759.1, read as the reverse complement.
TTCATCAAATCCATGAAGACTGCTGGAGCATTAGTAAGCCCAAAAGCATTACTAAGAACTCACCGTGTCCATATCTTGTCCGAAAAGCAGTCTTCAAAATATCTGATGCTTTCACCTTTAACTGATGGTAACCAGATCGAAGATCCAATCGAGAAAATACTGTTGCACAACAGAGTTGATCAAATAAATCATCAATCCTGGGCAGAGGATACTTATTCTTTATAGTCACTTTATTTAGCTCTCTGTAGTCAATACATACCTTTGTGATCCATCCTTCTTCTTGGTTAGCAATACTGGAGCTCCCCATGGTGATGTACTTGGTCTGATATAACTCTTACTTAAAAGGTCTTGAATCTGCTTTTTCACTTTCGCCAACTCTACTGGTGCCATTCGGTATGGTGCCTTGGATATTGGGGGAGTACCAGGAAGCACATCAATCGTAAACTCTACTTCTCTGTCTGGAGGAAATTCGGGCAAATTCTCAGGAAATACATCCAGAAATTTCCTTACTACTTCAGGAGCTTCTAACTGACCTGCATCCAATATGGTCAGAGTCCCACTAGGTACTACAGCCAGACGTGACATTTGGTCGGCAATTTCACCTTTCCTTGGAAATCCAAATTCTGGCTGATTGGGAATCCGAAACACCACACGCTTCTTCTGACAATCTATAACTGCATGCACCCGACTAAGCCAATCCATTCCCAGTATGATGTCAAATCACAGTTATCAATTAGTAAGAAGGTTGTACTAAATTCCCTGCCACAAATAACGACAGGGCATTTTGTACACAGCTTATTACACGACATTACTCCATTCCCCGTGCTAATTGCAACCTCAGTGTACTATGTCGCAGGATATATCATGATCACTAATGAACTTAGATGAAATAAAGCAGTTAGTCACACCAGAATCAAATAAAACATAAGCCAGAATAGAATGTACCAAAATAATACCTATGACGACTTCTCTTGAAGCATTTGCTTGATCAACCGTAAGAGTATATGCCTTGCCTTGCCTTTGACCGGGCCTATAAGCCTTACATTGCTCTTCTGAGCCTGCTGATACATCGATTGCTGGGGGGCGAAGGCTGTCTAGGCTGAAATGGAACCATGGGTCTTGCCGGTCCTGACACCGCCTGCTTCTGTTGTCCAGCTGGAACTGATACCACTTCCCCAGGCATTCGTCGATTGTGGGGACACTGGATGATACGATGCTCGCGTGAGTGATCCACACCCTAAACACAAGTTATGGGCCAATCTGTAGTCATCTATGGTATGCCCCGTCTTGTGACAATATCTACACACTGCTATCTTGACACGAGACAATATAACTACCTGACACTTAAGAGGTGTTATACCAATCTGTCTGGCCGGTGCTCCGCCAGAGATCTGCCCAATCGAGCGCTTGTGTACTCTTGTCATCATCCCACTAAGTTGTTCATGTTCCTTGGCGGTCATAAGCACTTCTGCAAAAGTCTTGTATCTAAATGAAATAACATATCGTTGAAGCTCCAAATTCAACCCTTGCTGAAATCTCCTGGCCTGGTTCTCCTCAGTAGAGACCATATAAGAGGCAAATCGGCTGAGTTTAAAAAACTTAGCTGCATACTCATCAACAGTCCTCCCAGCCTGTCTGAGATTTATAATTTCTACTCCATCTCTGATTTGGCCGTATCAGGAAAGAACTTGGCCAAGAACACTTCTGAAAATATCTTCCATAAAACAGGTCTTGGCAAATGACTCTCCTCTGCAAGCCACCAAGTACGTGCCATACCAAGCTGACTTTTCACTACATCCACCTGATTAGCCTCTGAAACTCAAGCTGCTACTAACAAATTCTCCGTGTCAACAAGCCACTGCTAAGCATCCAGATGGCTTTCTTCTCCTGTAAAGACTGCAGGATGGAGTCTCCTGAAATCAGACACATTACCCTGCCTCGTCTGACTTTCTGAAGCAGCTATTTTCTCTCCAATGCAATAGTAACCCACTCATTTTGCTGCTGCTGGGACTCCAACAATACCCTCATGAATCCTGATGGATCAGTGGACTATCCTCTTTAACACGCTGAGTCATTTGATAAATAACTACTAGATTAGAGTCGGAACCAAGACAAGATAGTTTAAATATACCTCCTGTAGACGGCAAGATAAGCAATAACACTGCTGATATTTTATATATAGATCACAATGTAACAAGAGTACATAACACAATCTCATACAGTACCAAAAACAGGGCACATAAGAGTCCATCAACACATTTACGAAAATGTACAAGACAACTACATATCTAAAACACAGAAAGAGTACAAATATGGAACATACTGCCTGCCAAAAGAGACAAAATAACGTCATGAATAACCCTACTGCTGCTTTAGCTAGTCCGTCCAGATACTCCTGGTCCTCCTCTGAGGTGAAGTCTTAGGCTCTAAATCTGGGCATGCAAACCCAGGGTCTCAGATACGACCGAGCAAGTAGTGAAAACAAGAGAATAATACAACATGTATAGACATATGAAATAGACATGATATATATGAGATGGCAATAATCACAATATAGTCAGAGTAGTAAAACTGTAAAGAATTATATGTGAGTGTTTAGTCATGTGTCATGAGATCTAACGATTGAGAAGCTCCGATCAGGTGGGTGTATCCCGTGCATAGGGGGGCAATTCAGACCCGACCCGCCAGACCCGACCCGACCCGACCCAGAGTAAGTGGGTATGGGTTTGAGCTATACGGGTTTGGGTCGTAATCGGGTCGACCCACCAGACCCGATTAATAAATGGGTCAGGTCGACCCAAACCCACCGAACCCGCTAAGACCCGCTAAGACCCATTTACCTTTTTATATTTTTTGATCCAGAGATTTTTTTTTGGAATCATTTATCATTTTCGCTCAGGGACTTCAAAATTTAGCTCTCCATCCTTTCTTCATCAAAATCCAATACACCATACACATTGCACAATCTTCTATGAAAAACCTAAAGCCCCTTAATTTTAACTATATTCTCATAAATAAACAAAATTATATTGCATAAACAATCCCTGAGTTTGTCTCAATCCCACTAATACTTTCACCTTTATTTCAGAGAATAAGAAGCATTGCATTTGATATACATGATTTTATGATTTTTAACTTATTGAAACCAACATTATGCCACTGTCATCTGCTTATAGAATGCAAGAACAGGTTCCTACAAAACATTTACCGCTAACGGGTCGACCCGACCCGGCCGACCCATTTAGTTAAATGGGTCAAATGGGTCGGGTCGGGTCGACCCACATAATACTGGGTCGGGTTTGGGTTTGGATTTTTGACCCATATAAATAAATGGGTCGGGTCGACCCGACCCGATTATGGGTCGACCCATTTAAGACCCGACCCAATTAGACCCGACCCGACCCAATTGCCACCCCTACCCGTGCATACCCAGGATCACGGCCATAAACAAACCCCTAACTGCTGAGGCTAGGGCTATCCACTAGGGCAGGAGCAAGAAACAAGGGCTCAATGAGCTATAAACAATACAAGTGGTAGCCAGCACTTCCATGTCCCCTGCAGTGAGACTAGCAATGGATCCAGGACACCACCCAATAAGATCTATCAATCATCATGTCTCCCCATCCCAAGCATTTTGTACTCCAGTAAAGTGTGAGTGGATATGGTCTAATAAGTGTAGATGACTCCTCGTGATAAAAGAACAAATAGTAAATATACAGGAAGCATTTCTGATTGTTGTAGGCTAAGGTCGTGTGTGTGAGTGTATGTATACACATGTATAAAGTGGATCACTGGAATAAACAACAAGACTGTCTGTGTAACAAGAATACCAAGTGGCAAGAATAAATAAGATGAATACAAGAACCTATTCCAGTTACTTACTTAATTACATGTACAATATACCATTACTACTAATTCAACATGAACTCAAGTGTATCACACAATCCCTCAGACATATGCGACTATCAGGGACAATACTGGGTAGTGGTAGGTCAACTATATAATACTTATTGTATAGGTGGATTTATCTGATAAAAATATTATAAATAAAGGTAAACACTTGCCTAAAGATGAACCTCTCGCTGTCCCGATTCCAACGGTACCAAGAACGAATGATTCGGATGTCAAACAGGTAAGATATGGCTCGAAGCACAATTCAGGGTCGCATTTATAATATCTGAAAATTATTAAAGGGTAAACGAAAATTTTTCAGGGTTATAAAAGAACTAATAATAATTTTTGGAGGGCTTATCTAAAGTTTACCTTTAACATGGAAGTGGGTTTGGTTTTTGCGGGTTTGCGGGTTTGGTTCCAAAGCAAACCTATTATTGGTTTGTTTCTGAACCAGCAACAGAGGACGCAGAAGGAGAAGAAGAAGAAGAAGAAAAGGGAGAAGGAGGTGGTCGGGGCCTGGCCCGTAGCTAGGGTGGTTGCGCACAACTCCGGCGAGGGGCGGAGCTCCGACGGCGAATATAGACACGGTTAAATAGAGAGAGAAAGTTAAGAGAGGAGAGAAAAGAGAAGGTGGCGATCGTGGCGGAATGTGACGGAGGGAAAAACTTGTCGAGGGGGGTACTGGGGAGGTGAGCGGCGGTCGTTGGGGTAGCCGCAGGTGGTACACGGAGGTTATAGGAGAGGAGAGAGAGAGAGAGAGTTATTGAAAGATATGTATATATATAGAGAGAGAAGTTTTAGCGTGAGAGGGAGGATGGGTTTTGTTGGGCGACTCGTCAGGGTTGTTGGTCCGGCGAGGGAAGTAGTGGAGTCACTGGTGGTGGCAGCGCTGTGGTTTACAGGGAGAGGGAAAGAGGTTAATAAAGGGGGAAATGAGTGATATGTAAATAAGAATTATAAGAGAGATAATGGAGGGGAGAGAGACAGGGGGGAGAGAAAGATGATAATAATTGAAGGGGTGACGGATTTGTTATACCCTGGGAAAGTCGATTTTCGACTTATGTAGAATTATATAGATGATTGGAGAGTTTAGGGAGAATTAGAGTATGTCGGTTTAACTGTAGAAAAACTTAGGGAAGAAGCGATGAAATTTTGGTGCTATAAGATTTAATTAATATTAAATAATGCAGTGAAAATTTGACGAAATTAGAATATGTCACAAAAATTATGTAAAATCACAAATATTACCCGGAGGATTGATGTGAAGTCAGATTTTAAAAATTCAATCTACTTTAAAAATTAAAAATTCTGAAATCGATCGGTGGTGTCGGCCAATACCTGTTTTTGGCCAAATTTTGACTAATTCTGAAAAATCTCCAAAAATACCCGAAGGTTGAAAATATGGTATTCAAGAATAATTTGAAAAAAATTCTTAAAATTCAACTCCAATTGTAAATTAAAAGTTATGGAGTCAATTATCGGTATCAGTCGACACCGAAGTAGAAAATTTTAAAATAATTTCAAAAAATCCAAAAAAGTTTTTAAAAATCTAAAATATTGAAAAATGATTAACCGGTCCAATCCGACCATCAGAGTGGTCAAAAAAATACGTACGTCGTATCGTGTACTGATACGTTGACATGTATATCTAGACCTAGAGGTTACAATTTTTGAGGTTTACTTTCAAGCGCATATGCTACAAAGTCTGGACCAAAAGATTTAGAGATTCTCGATCTCTTACTCGGTCCTTCAACTCTGAATGTTATTTCATGTGTTCTCTCAGAAGTCTTATTTTCTCCCCTTTTTTAAGAGAAGATGTAATCAAAGAACATGACATCTATTAATTTGATAGTCATGTTTACCTGAATATTCAGTTTTCTGATTTGTGTACCGAAAAATTGTGGGCACTGTTATTCAAGAAATAACCTATGAAAATGCAGTCTGCAGTCTACCATTTTAGATCTAAACTTAGTCTTCTCAGGTAGTGGCACTGGTACCATTGCAAGACATCCCCACATTTTGAGGTAATGGTAGAAAGGAGGCCTTTATGTCACAACTCAAATGGAATAAGACCAAAATTCTTGTGGGGTACCCTAATTTGCGGTTAATAAGGCTTTCTCCTCATAAGTTATGCAGTGATCCAGAACTTATGAGTATAGAATTAACCATCTCTTTTAAAGTTATGTTCTTTCTTTTAGCAATCTCATTCTGTTGAGGAGCGTATGATGCTATGATTTGGTAGATTATACTAAATTTAGCACATAACTCAATGAATTCATTTGATTCATATTCTCTGTCTCGATCGGATTTTAGAATCGTTATGTATTTGTTGAGTTAATTCTCAACATTGGCTTTGTATGTTGAAAATATATTTATTACTTTGATTGATCATAGTCTTATCATACACCATTTAATACTCAATAAGACATCATACGATGAACTTCTTAGTACTGACATCCTTCATCTTAGAAATAAAAAGAGGAGCAAACATCACATTCTGGTTCGACACTCTTAGTGTCCTGCTGATACTCTCTTGATTAGTATCAGTTATTTTCTACAATTAAATCAGAGAAGAAGTCAACAATTTCGGTACTAATTATCTTAAGATTGTTATCTTGACAATCCAATTCAAGATCAAGATCATCTGGTCCAATTGGCCAAGTCGGTAAAGTTCAGGTGGGCGTTTTTTCATTGAACGATCCTTAATTACAGAACTACCTTTCAAACTCCTTTCTTAGACACCAATTGGACTGGTATTAAGTCAGTCTCGTATTAGTAATAAATCAGCAAATAAATAATTCAATAATAATTTATCTATCAATAATATTTGTTAAAATAAATATTCTAGCATGAATACCTTATTTAGCATAATCTATGAAATAAGAACATTAGTTCAAATAAATAGAGAATATAATAGAATGTAATAATTCTTGCAATACTGAACATTAGTATAAAAATATAGAGTAACAAATTAATATGGAGTGAGGTACGCATATAGCGAATCTTCTTAAGATAATTACATCTTGCTATGATGCTTACGGGATAATAGATGCTTGTCTCCTAAGATACAATACTCCTTCACGTGTTCTGCGCATCACTTTGCAAAGCCATATACAGTCGAACCAAAGTTGACTCGTACTTTCTGCTTGTTCAAAGAACTTAAGTAGAAAAAAAACACGGACCAAAAAATAAAATTCTGAATGAAATTCAATAAAATTTTCTTGAACTCATTTATTCTTTTTGTTGTTATTCTGAGTTTTTGGTGATTCCTTTAGAAGTAGAATTCTGTCATTTATATGTAAATTCAGAGGAAGCCTTTCGTAGTAGACACATCTGTTTGATCAGAATGGGCACAACCGAACAGACACATCTGGTCAGTTGGAATGGGTGCAACCATTCCGAACAGAATTTCGTTCGCCGAACTGGCACATCCATTCGGCCGAAACAGGTTGTCTCAAAACAGAACATCCATTCTGGCGCAACCGTTCCGACATATTCATTCACCAAACAAACACATCTATTCGGCTATAACGAGTTGCCCCCGAACATACATATTCGTATACCACTTTCAATACGAGACTAAAGAGTTTTCACACTTTTTGGTCCCAATTAGCTCTTGTTTTAGATCAAAGTTTGACTTGAATATCTCATTCTTTTGGAAATAAAATTGAACATGTGAATATACTATGTTTATCGCCAAGATAACATATTCCAGCCATCTTTTGCACATTCTGAGCAACGAGTCCCGCCTATAATTCAGCTCAAATTTCTCTAAAAACTCACTTGGACAATTCTATGTTTCCAGCTGCGACGACATGGAGGAGGAAGAAGGGAGGGAGGAAAGGTAAGGGAGGCATGCCGGGGCCAGGCCAGGGAGGAGGCGGGCCAGGGAGGAGGCGGGCCAAGGAGGAGGTAGAGGGGAGGCGGGCAAGGGCCAAGAGGAGGGAGGCGGGCCAGCAGGAGGAGGAGACAGTGGGAGGAGGGGAGGGGAGGAGGGCCAGGGAGGAGGGGTTTAATTAATTAATTATTTTAATTAATTATTGATTGTTTAATTATAATTTATTAGTTAATTAATTAGATAATTAAAAATAATTTATTAGTTTTTACATGCACACACCACGTGTTTTTTTATTAATAGTTAAACTAACAGAGTTAGTCTCACGGGACAATGTGTTGCTTTTGATAGTGTAAGAATGTTTTGTACAAACAACCGAAATAGTACACAAGGGTGTTACCCTATAATATAAAGAAAATTTAGAAAAGAATGGGGGGAAGCTAAGTCAACAATAGTGGAGAGCTCGGCTTCACCACACAGCAAAGCCCATCAGCTTTTTGTCTCCTCCTTTTTAAAAATTATTTAATTATTATTACCGTAAAGTCTTCACACGTGACCATTGGGTGTGCCTTTGCCAGCGGCCATGCTATAGAATCGGATCTCATCTCCACCCAATCAGCGATGGGGCCCCACTTCATCGACCCCACCCCCATTTCTACACGTTTGCGTATGTACCTTTCTAATTTTGGAAGCTTCACTCCAGAATTAAAAGTATGTAGGGTTCACTCATCATTGATCTCAGCCGTCCGATCCGTTGACTTAGAGATTAAGGAAAATTATCCAATGATTGACTTTTATATGTAAATATTTTAAAGGATATTGAGAAAGTCAAAGCAAGGACAATAGACTAGAGTATTTAGATGACATTTAAACCTTTTGTTCTTTCTTTTCTTTTCTTTTTGTAAATAATAACAAGAGATTCAATTTTCTAACACTTGCAAATGCATATTAAATAAACAATCATATAAGATTTAAGACTACATTAGTACAAATTAGCAAGAGACGATGAGATTTTGAAAGAAAATGATGGATCAACATCTGTTAGTTATTTAATTCAATGCAATTATCAGTAAAATATTTCATTACTTTTTTTAAAACTCTAATTCCTAAGTCAACAAAACTATAATTATTTGTTTCAAAATATACCTCTATTTCTTTGCAAAAACCTTTAAAATAGTGAGGATATTTTCATAAATTGATCAGTATGACCTTATCTAAACGGTTTTTGTGATGTCTAAAGTTAGATTTTGCCAATGAGAGCAAATTGATCCATATCAAATGTCAGCTATTTTCTAATGTCAAATTTCAAAAATGAAAATGGATATTTTCTGTTTTTTTTTCACTTGAGTAATTTTTCAAGTGGTATAAACACATTATTAAAAGGGTAAATTGTGAAAAACATTCCTGCACTATCAACAATATTGCTCCAAACCGCCCCTTAACTATGTGAACTGTAACACTATTAACTTTTTTGTCTAAATTAGTCATGTAGAGAGCATGTGATCCACTTAATCTCTCTAATTATTTCAGTAACTTAGTTTACTAAAATTAAATATTATTAATCTTAATTTTTCTTTAATCATCTACTTTCAAAAAAAAAAGCCAAGTAACAGAGAGAAAGAGGAGAGAATGATAACGTTATAATGATGATGGTGGTGGTGGAAAGGAGAAAAAGGTGGTGGAAGGGAAGAAGACTCGTCTAGGCTAAGATTTGGGTTCAAATGAAAAAAGAATTTTGGTTAGATGGTGGTGAAGGAGGAGGCAATGATGGCGGAGGAGTAGGTGGAGTTGGAGGAGGTGGTGGTGGGTATGAGGAGAAGGTGGTGTGTTGTAGGAGGAAAAGTATATGGCAATGATGGGTTTTGAGGAGAACGTGGTGGTGAAGGGGGAGGTGGTGGGCTTTAAAAGGAGAAAAAGGAAGAGGTTGGGGAGAAAAAGCCGGTGGTGATAATTTTTTCTTTTCAAAAACTAAATTTAAATGGGTCACATACTCTTATGAAATTGAGATTGTGCAAGTTTTTCAATGTTTGGTTGTAATGTGAAAGTGTAGTGAAAAAATATATTGTATATTTGGTATTTGGTTAATAATGTGGAAGTGAAAGTGAGAAAGTTGACCACAAAGTTGATCGCCAAATAATATTAAAATAAATATTAATTATGAAAAAATAATTTGGACTGTAATTAGACTACAAATGGGATTTACATGACCACAAAATTAACTATTTTGAGTTACAACTTATTACAATTGAGATTTACATGACCACAAAATTAACTGTAGCACCCTGCAAGTGAGAAAAAAGTAGTGAAAGATATGTATAAAAGGGAAAAGGGAAAACAAAAAGGTTTTTTTCCCGTTTTCCTTTTCTGGCTCCAAACAAACACCAGAAGTGAGAAACAAGTTTTCCTACTTTCGCTCTCAAGCAAAACACACCTTCAAGGAGGTTTGACGCAACACCCTTAATAGTATTGAGGTAATCTCTGTATTTTACTCTAACTAAAAGTAATTCTACACTTTTTGAAGCCTTGAGACAATGACCTTATGTAACATCCCGATTTTTATTTCATTTCCTAAAGAATATTTTAATCCTTAGCCTTGAGATAATGCAGGATAATTGAAACCGATAACTATAATGTTTGAATTACTTTAATCATGAATTAGTGTGGCAGAACGCCAATTTTGATTTATACCATGATAATTTATTCAGTTATCTATATAATTAAATTTTCTGATGACCATGTGAGAAATTGGTGTAAATGAATCTTCATAAGTATGTAACATGTAAATATATTAAGGATTATTGTAAGGCAAAACCATGTAGGTATAATGGGTCACATATTCAAATACACAAAAGTTTCATATATGGTATATACATACTCCACTAACCATACCCATTATTTTTAATCTAAGTACAAGTTAGTGGAGGGGGGTAGGCGAGCATGGAAGGAATTGATGAAGGGCTAGGATGCCCTTGATTTGTGCAAGGACACTTGGAGAGAAATGAGAGTGTGGCAAACTTGTAATTATGGCTGAATTGAGATCTCTAATTTTCAGCCCAACTTTTCATCTCCCATTCTCTTCAACCTCTCAAACTTTCCATTGTTGAAACCCTAGAACCCATCTTCTCCTCTTGATGAACTCTTAAATTTATCTTCCTCACTTCCCTTCTTTCTTTACCATCAAGTGAGAGAGAGAGAGAGAGAACAAGATGAAGAAACCGGCCCGGGAGGGGGGCGCGGCCAGCCCAGCCTGGCCGCGGCCAGCGCTGGCCGCGACGCACTGGCCGCCGACGGTGGTGCCCAGCAAGGGGAGATCGAGAGAGGAGGAAAGGGAGTTTCTCCTAGGGAAAATCTAAGTTTTTGAGGGTGAAATTCAGCCCTAGATCTGATTTTTAGAGGTGATTTCATCTAATACCTTGATAAATTTTTGATTTAATTTTAACAGAGAATTAGTATATAAAATAGCTTTAACCTTCAAGAATATTGATGAATCTAGTACTAGAAGGTAACTTGATGTTCTCTTGAATAGGATCATTGTTGGGATCATGTGGAAGCTAAGATTTGCGAAGAAATCTTCGAAAGAAGGCGAGAACTTGATTGGGTAAGATAATTAATAAAATTAGAAGAATGTTGTGAACGAGAATATCCTAATAGACTATGACTATGTGATATTACTCTACTAGTAAGATTTAGGGTTGGGTAATGTACTCCATGAAGAGTGTTAATTAGAAACATTTCATTATACTAGAAACCGTGTGATAGAAATAATAATAATAATAATTAGTTTATGCTCAAATGGGTAAGAGGCTAGTAGTGAGTAATTGTGAAATGTTTCTCTTCTAAGAGAAATATTGTAGTTGTAATCCACTTGATATTCATTTAAGATTTGTATATGTGATGTTGATTTCTACTATTATCAAATAGGGGGATTGGTATGATGGTGTCCGATGTGGTTATTCGAAAAAGAAACACGAGGCGGTGCTCGGTACGAACCCTTGTAGAACGCTCAACTTGAAGGTGAGTAAGATTTTTAATAAGTTAGATTGTATTATACAATAATTGCAAATAAAATTTCTGATGAATATAACTTATTTAATATAGCATTTTAGAACATGGTGTACAAGGGCATTGATATGTACATTACTGAATAAATGTCATTATGATTGACATGAATATGATAGGTGTATATTACTTGATTTATGTACATAATATATATGGGTGATATGTTTTGGTTAGGACATTTGTGTGAATATTTGTAACGGTCCCAGTTTAACAATCCTCAATTTACATAACATACACTTAATAAAACCGATAAATCAAATCATTCCCTTATTTCTTAAAAATTTCAGCAGCACTTCCTTTGTAATTACTGGTCGGATATAATATCCAATACAGATATGATAATTCGGCTAACATCAGCCTACTTATTCTCATTCCAACCATATAACTGAATTCAAAAGCATCCACACGCTCGTGAAAGTATTTCGGCTTGACATCGCCTACTTAAGTAAAAACATAACAACATAAACTCTAGAGTTTCATTCTATTCATCCATAGAGTCTCAGAAATGATAACTTTCAACTTCACATGGCATCATGTTAAAAAAAATACACTTCTTATTACTACAACCCAATACAAGATATCTCGAATGTCCATTTGAAATGAAACTACTACAAGGTTCTCCATATATATGTATATATAAGATTAATGGTCTATCCCAAGACCCACATGTATCATTCACAAACCCAAGTGTTCCAAAAATACAAGAGTTGGATATATTCCGAACGAACCCTGCACAGCATAGCCCTGACCTCTGACTTCAAGCAACCTGCAATATATCAGTCTGTGGGAGGGTGAGCTCGACAGCTCAGTGAGTGAGGTAGGACAATAAATCAAGAAAAGATAATATCTCAATGAGAGTATGAATACTCACGTAAGAAAAGAAATCTGAAACAGTAAGAAGATGAAGAAACAGTGGCATCCCATAATTTAAAGATCAGGACCCCAGTCTCTAAAATTTCTTAGGACGATCAGACTCATATGATCGTACTCCCCAATTCCTTTCTTGAATTTTATCTTTATGTGTGATAAGGTCTATTAGTTACATAAATAAACTCTCTCGTCTTATGTGCACATAGTGTGTATTACTCACGTGCCTTGTGTTCCACGCTATAATACCCTAATCACCAGAGTTATGCCATAAAACTAGTTTATGCATTCAATTAACACTTGCATCACAAGCCATAATTATATAACATATACTCATATCATATTTCTCATAGTACAATAATGCATCACACTTCAAGTAATGCACGGATTCACATGCACACTTTTCCCCAATAGGTGGTATTCATTTTTAATCAGCTAACTTGTATTCTGACGGTTTCATTGTCATATATGATAACACATCCAACATACCCCTAGTGTCACACACACACACACACATTTGCATCACCATAACCTTTCATTCTCAATCATATGTAAGGATACAATTATATGTATATCATAGCACCATTCAAGTACTGCATGGATTAACACTTGCACTTTCACCCATCATATAATATTTCATTATCTCTTGTAATAAAGCAGAGTTTCACAGTCATGCATAAAGGACAAGCATATAACACTATTCGATTTTAATAAGCACATCTTATTTCATGACACACGACCCATCTCATACCCCGTCTTCACACCTACCAGCTCCCGCTAGCCCCTTCCTACATTTAACACACACAATATCATACCCCGTCTTCACACCTACCAGCTCCCGCTGGCCCCTTCCTACATTTAACACACACAATATCATACCCCGTCTTCACACCTACCAGCTCCCGCTGGCCCCTTCCTACATTTAACACACACAATATCATACCCTGTCTTCACACCTACCAGCTCCCGCTGGCCCCTTCCTACATTTAACACACACAATATCATACCCCGTCTTCACGCCTACCAGCTCCCGCTGGCCCCTTCCTACATTTACATGAGAATAACACGACATGCATACACATTACATATACATCAACTATCAAGGTAACACACACAGTGCCTGTGGTGTTGTGATACACTTTTTCCATTCATCAATCATGTCATTGATGTGTCACACATAGTCAAGTTCGTGTAACTAACAAATATATGCACGCATTCAAACATACATACTACTTACACTTCTCATTCATTTACGACGCACCAGTTACATTCTCGATACTCGTTCTTTATACGATTAGTTCTAAACTCAGTACAACATGCCTACATATAATTTCCAATAACTTTCCCATAGATCCCACCTAAATATATTTCATCGGATCTGACCTCCCTAACAATCGAAAATGATTTTATCGAACTTCTACTTTTGATATTAGAAGGAGACACACGGACTTCCATTAAAATTTAGATTTACAGATCTTCCTGACAATATATTATATGACCCACTTAATTCGCATGAACAACCGAAATAAACAGAAAATCATTTAGACACCTAAAAATTCTGCCATTCTGCACTTTCGACTAGTCGACACGTTTTCAGTGGTAATTCCCAGCACAGACATTCGTTTGGGACACCGTAAGCGCGGTTGGAAAGTAGACTCGATTAGCTTTCCAACGGTATATCACATGACCTATTTTTCATTAAATATCCTTACGAAAGAAACCCCAATTCAGTTCTGGACAGACTTTAACAGATTGTATTACTATTACAAAAGTGCTTTGAATTACACAAATCCTCAACTCTTTCTTTTTATTTCCTCATCTAAATTAGATCATGAGTAGTCATGGACTTAAGTGTTTAGACTTTTGATCACGAGAATGTTTATAAGAGCATTCATAGTTCGCTCACAATATGATTTATTGTAAACCCCTCTTTAAGTCATCTCCAACTTCATAGTTGGACTTATCGTAAATTTTCTTTTATCTCACTAACATGATCGAGACCAAATTTCGATTTGATAACATAGTTATTATATAAGAATGGCAAGAGGCTCAATCCTCACAAATGAAGAAGCTTCGAGGTTCTCCATCTATACTAAAGGATAGAAGAGATTTATAACTTGATCGCATCCATCGACAGCGATCAAGAATTTAATATACTAATTGACTCCTAGGATTTATCTTGTCTTCTAATAATACTTTAACCGTTACTTAAACTTTCAACATAATGATATTCAAGATTTCGGCTTAACCTTGTCCACTTAAAGATTGCTGATGGCAACTCTAGATTTTACAAGATAAGTTCATATACGTAGCACAAGGGAGTATACTTCTTGCTAAAGATCGAACAATTTTCGAAATCATAACCCTACTTGAACATTAAGCTATTCATATAGGATTAATAGTTTGTCACCACAAGGGCTAGGTTGCATGTTATTTCAAGAGAATTACATAATCATAAAAGAGGCTCTACTATGTGAATTTGCAACACTTAGCAAGTTCGTCATGCATTAGTCAATGATTCTATGGAGCACTTAATCCCTATTTAAGAAGGAATAAATTTGCTCAAAATTTGTATCACAACTCTCAATGAAAATTCCATCCCCATCGACTTAAAATGTGAGGTTGAGAGTTCTAGGAATTGAGATTTACACCTGTCACCACATCTGAAAATTGATGAGCCCCCTCACCATATAACATACCCTAACATGCAACCTCCATACCCATGAATTGCCTATAATTGGATCAACTCCATAAATCTAAAATCAACTTTAGATCACTACATGTATTAAAAGTCATGAATTAACAAGGAACAAATGCATGAGTAACTCAAGAAGAACAATTTCATTCAATCAATAGATCTAGATCTAGGAATTTTATAAGATGGAATTTGAGAATTTAACAAGGGGAAAACCCACTCACCCACATCCGGTCCGACCGGCCCCATCCGGCAGCCCATGGCCGGCTGCTGGCCGCCGCCGCCGCCCTGGCCACGGCCTGGCCGGCCCTGGCCGCGCCTGGCCGCGCCCTGGGCGCGCGCTGGCCGCGCCTGGCCGCCGTCCGCCCTGAGAGAGGGAGAGAGAGAGAGAGAGAGAGCCGGAGTTTGGAGGAGGTTGTCGATCATCACCAGGTGAGGGAGAGAAATTTTGGGAAAGGAAAGAAGTTAGGTGAAAAAAATAGGTATCTTTTCCTTTTTCTTAATATATACAAATACCTAAAATATCATACTTGCCATATGCCACTTGTCCTCATCTCATATCACTCCACCTACTCCCATCACTCATCTCAAGTCAATCCTAGCCCTCCATCTAATATGAGGTCATTTCTCACTAATACAAGTAACAAAAATAAATTCTTCTATATTTAGATATTGCATGAAGTGTAGTCATATACAAATGTGTGACTTGTACCCATGTATATACATCACCATAATTATTATCACCACTATTATATATATATGTATATAACATGCATATCTATTTAAATACTTCCAATTAATTCATTTCAAATTTCCCTGATAAATTTCCAAATTTATTATCACATAAATATAACCAAAATAAAATTCCTGATATTCTTTATAATCTCAAAAATCAAAGAGTATAGTATTAAATCAGGGTTGAAAAATTCGGGGTGTTACAATATTTGTATAAGAATACAAGGTAACAAGTAAACGAGAGTATCATCCCTTATATGAAATGATGTGCATAATATATGAATCTTATGAAATTGGATGTGCTGATATTGTGTGTATATATATGTATATATATACTATGTAATGGAGGAAGGGACTCGTATTGCACGGGCGGAGTGCGAAGATGGTGCTATATAAATATATCTGGAGGAAGGGACCGGTACGGCATCGGAGGAGGGGGAAGACGGGGTACCTATCATATATCAGGAGGGCGAAGTGCGAAGACAGTGCTACGATATACATATATGTGCAACTTTACAAATGATTGAGAATGAATGGTTATGTGTGATATATACATATGTGTGTGTGTGTGTGACACTAAGGGTATGTTGGATGTGTTGTTGTATATGTATTGGAGACATCTGATACTGGTCATGTGTGCACCTATCAGTATCAATTGAACAATAGCTGAAAGTAAATACATAATCAAGTAGAAGCATTCATTTATCACATACTTCATATACCACATACATTGTATTTTCATGAATCATGTATACTACACATCATTAATGCCATGCTACAATTAAGAATGAGATTAACTCCACTCACTGAGCCGTCGAGCTCACCCCCCCATAGCTTCATGTTTTTCAGGGCAAGCCAGGGATAAATAACAGCTAAAGGCAAGAGTAGAGCACTGGAAGGGTTCAAAGCATTCATTGTGTGGGCCTACCAAGCTTTTATAATGACGTATAATTGAGTATTTCGTTTATATGTATGTACATAGAGTTGATGTTATAGTTAGACTGAATAGTTGCATATGTGTGATTTAGTTCGATGATTTATATATGTAGACCTGTGTATAAGTTCTATATGGATATTATCTTGAGTTGTCTTGTGTTAGACGGTGATACCAAGGAGAATATTCCCAAGTAAGTGTTTGATTTGTTATCTTGAGTTGTATCCACATGATAAATGTGAGAGATTTTAAGTAGGCAATGTCAAGCCGAAATTTTGATATAAACTGCGTGGGATATTTATATAGATATGATTGATGAGAATTTTAGAATTATATGTATCAATGTATCAAAGTAGACTCCGTATTTAAAAGGAAGTGCTGCCGAAATAATCAAGGATTTGGAGATGATTATGATAATCTGTTGATCAATATAGATGTTTATGTATATTGAGATAATAAGAAATCTGGAACCGTTACAGTTGGTATCAGAGCCAGGTTTAGAAATGAGGAGTAGAGCTGAGATATAGGGCCTAGAAAAGTATAGGCGTATGAATGTGACCTAAAATTGTTATTTCTATATCAGGATTGATTCATAGGACCGATATGTATGTATGTGTGTATTGTTTGAATGATTATGTGACTATATATGAGTAATTCTAAAGGGGGGTAGTTGGTTCTGACGTGTATGATTGATCTCAAAGTGCATGATATTGATTATTTTCTTACGTTCGAGTAAGGGCATACCCGCATGCCTTGATTCGGATGTATTCTATTGGGGGTGCGGGCCCTCAGTATGAGCTGCCAGTGGTATGGGACACTGGAATAAGGAAGTAGTTGAAATATCAGGCAAATCAAGATTTATCGGAGCGAAAAAACCTTATTAAGAATTTGGTTGTGGAATAACCAAAGTCTTAGATAGAAGAATATAAGGGATATGTCATATTGAAAGGATTATGGATTTTGATACTCTTTGAAGAGCATACTTATATAGGGATAAATTATATTGTGCAAATATGAAATGAAGAGAGGATGATATTTTTTTTTGGAGAATCTAAAGAGACAGAATCACGGGTACCCATAGTGTCTGATAAGACGGTTGATGCATACTTATATATATAATTATGAGTCCATCAGTATGCTGAGAGACTGATGATATGAATGTCATCTGCTTTGTATGTATACTGGCATGATCATTTGTATGTGAAATTTGAGAAGTAAGTTATGTTGTGAGACAATCCTACGTGGGTGGTATTATACAGATCCTTATCAAAGATTTAAAAGTTTACACTTAAGTAAGAGACCTTTTAGTTGTGTGAATCATATTGATAAATAAGAAATCCTTATCTTCTGTCCCAACCAATTATTGTATACAGATTTAAGTCAGGTGCTCACCGCAAGTTGCAACTATCATTGATATTACACTAAGTTACATCAAGACAAATAACATGAAATAGCATTTGGGTTCACTAGACGAAACTTGATCAAGTAACAATATTCATGAGAACAATAATTGTAACTTATTGCAAATTTTATATATGGATGTACCTGTGACATGGGTAGTTATTATTTACACAGTGTAATTGTCTCGAAATTTATGAAATTGAAATTTGATACATTATGATCTCTAATGTGAAAACCATAATGTTTATGTTGGCCTAAAGGCCTTCCACTCTAGTTTTGATGATGATTAACTCATGTAGTTATGTGTACTAATTATCTTGTGATGTTTAAGTTTCAGATCATTAATCAAGATATTAGTTGGTGAAAGCTTCCACACATCTTTCACATGTTGATTCAAGAGCCTGAGCGTCAAAGATCATATATAGCACTTGCTCGGTGGATCAAAGAGTTTTGGATCGAGTCGGCTTGGAGATTGCGCTCTACAAGAAGACATCGGTACCATAGTTTAGTTTTGAGTTTAGATCCTAATTGTAAAGATTAGAATAGTATGATAAGCTCAAGTTCACAACACACACGTATCATGTTTTGGTTTTCGGTTTTTCGGTTTTAGGTTTAACCGATTTTGGTTTTCATGAATAGATAGATCAAAACAAGTTTACATGGTTTAATGTATATTAGATTTGTTCTATATACATGCATGCTTAATTTCCTAGACAAACTTAGTTTTGACTTACCTATTTCATGTGTATTATGTTTTGGTATTTTTGTCAAAACATATTTGGAATTAATGACAAAAACTATGATATGTATATGTTTCATGTATATTGGATTTTTATCCATATGCATCATGCTTCAAAATGTTTAAATATCATGTTTTTGTATTTGGATGAGTTTTAGACAAAATGTATTTTCTATTCAAGAATCCAAGTTTTAGAAAATACAAGGTTTGGTTTTTGGTAAAAATGAAAAGACATAAAAATAGTTTTAATTGCTTGATATTTGAGTCAAAACTTTTATCACATGTTTATATATCAATACAATTTGACAAAACTATTTTGGGGATTTTTTAGTAGTTTATAAGAATTTATTGGATATTTATTTTCCCTGATTTCTGACCTGTTTTGGTGTCTGCCAGGCTGGTCGGTCGACCAGTACGGTCGACCGCACCATGTAGCCGGTCGACCGTATGGGTCGACCGACGTGCACAGAAACGTGCACGCTGGCTACACCTATAGCCAGTCGACCGCTCCGGTCGACCGACTGAGAGCAGTTGCTCTCTGTTTGATTGGGTCGACCGGGCCGGTCGACCGGCAGCTGTCGACGGTCAAAAAATTGACCGTTGGACGGTCGACCGTGCGGTCGACCGACAGGGTATTTCTGGCAGTTCTGCTGCCAACGGCTATTTTCCAGATTTGTCGATAAATACCCCATTTGCAAGAGTTTTTTTCTAAGATTTTTTGTGCGAATTTTTCCATACTCTCTGGTGTTTTTGCTGCAATCAAAAGAAGTTTTTAGACTTGAATTGAACAATCTTTTTGATATTTTTGCTAGGGTTTGGAAAATCAAAGAAGAGGGTTTTGGGAAAAGCTTTTGATTGAACTTCACCATCTTGATTTCTATTGTTTTCCCAAGGATTTTTCTTTGTGAATCTGATTTCCATTCCATTGGTTTTCTCCACACTTGAGCTAAAATCTCCTATCTATTCTATAGGATATTTGTGTGGGAGAAGAAATTGTTTGTGGTTGCTTGTTGAACCACCAAGTTAAAAACCAATCTTTGTTTGGCTTTGTGCCTTGGGTTGTATCCCTCAAGTTATGAGGCGATCCTTGTGTTTGCTTTGTGCTAATCTCTCAAGTTGTGAGGTGATTGTTTGTTGTATTGGAGCTTGCCTCAAGAAGGAGGTTGTGGTTGTAAAGAGAGGAGTTGGGTACTCCTTGTGAGAGTTCTTTGTGGACTTGCTAGTGGGTTAGAAATCCTTCGTGTGTCGAAGGCGGGGATGTAGAGCTGGGTGCTCGAACCTCGAAACACATCTCGTTGTTTGCGCTTGATCCATTGACTCTCTCTCTATCTCTCTCTTTACTTTGTGCCTTGCAATTATTTATATTGTGCATTCATATTTGCTTGGCTTGGGTGTGTGTGCATCATTTGTTGATCACACTTGAGTGTAATTTGCATTAAGTTTTTAAATTCCGCATTTAGTTCCTAGATTAGCATTGTCACCTATTCACCCCCCCTCTAGGTGACTTTTCAATTGGTATCAGAGCTAGTGCTCCTGATATTTAGGTTTAACCACCTAGGAGTGATCTTGGTTTGCTAATCTTCATTTGCATTGTTCATTTGCACACATATAGTTGCACTTATGGCTAGCCCTCCCATGTTTGACCATTTTAGACTTGATGCTTGGAAGGCTAATATGACTAAACATTTAAAAGACCTAGGACATCTAGTTTATCAAGCCATTACCATAGAATCCCTCCCAAATAGTAGCAAGCATAAGAAGGCCAATGCATTAGCACTTAGAGCACTTAGAGCATCTCTAAATGAATTTCTTTTACCCGTTTTTGATCGATATGATTCTGCTTTTGCAGTTTGGAGCATTTTGATGTCTCCCGAGCTACCCGTGATTATCAACAAGATGAGGAGATCTAGGAGAGACGTATCCGAAGAGCGTGGCTTTGTGGTCTATGGGAATGACTCCCATGAGATACAATCGGACTCTCAAATAGATGATAGCTCAAATTCTTTATGCTATAGTTGTGGTAAGGTTCAAACTTTAAATGTTGAACTTGCCTCTAAGCTTGAAAAAATCTTAGAAAAACATGAACTTTTGAAAAAGAAACATTTTGATGTAAAAGAAGAATTGAAAGATTTATGCTCTACTTTTGAAACTGTTTTGCAAGAGAAAGGAGAGATTGCTAGTGAACGTGACTCACTAAAATCTCAACTTGAACTTGCCCTTAAAGAAATTGAGGTCTTGAAAAACAAAAATGATTGTGATGATATTTGAAGAACAATGAAGTTTTATCTTCAAAATTGGATTTTATTTGTGAAGAAAACATTGCTTTGAAAAATGAGATTGATTTTATTTCTAAAGAATTGGATTTAGTTTTGAATAAAAATAAATCTTTGCAAAATGATATTGATATTCATGTTTGCCATGCTAGTGTAGCTTCTACTTCTTGCACACCTATAGCATGCTCCACTTTGTCTTCTAGCATAGAAAATGATATAAATATTTTGAAGAAAAATGTAGATTGTTTGGGCTCCACTTTGAGCCAATGCACATTGAACCACACTCGTTTGGAAACCTTGGTTCGCAAGAAACAAGGTCCATCTTTGCATGCACACCCTACACGGCATACACATGCTTTCCACGGACACAACCATGACATGTATGCTCATGTGTACACATGTACACATTGTGGCCGAAAAGGCCATCTTGCTAGATTTTGTTATGATCGTATTTATCATGAAAATTTAGCAACTAATCTTGTTTGGGTTAGAAAGGATACTAACCCCCGTGGACCCACTAGAAAATGGGTACCAAAAACCACCTCTTTGACTTTTGATGTAGGTGGGAGCTCTCGCATCACTTGAGGGCATTGGTGCCTTGAGGTGGATGCATTCTAAGCTTAAAAGAGAACCATTTGGATGCTTCACTCTCAAGGGGATTTGGTGGGAGGACCACCGTGGTTTGGAGAACTAGAGATGCACCTTCATCGGTTTTGGTATCATTCTCTAACTCCCATTTTATTTACATGCTTTTCATGTTCATCAATTTATAGCATGTTTTGTTTCATTGTTCATTATGCTTATGCTATGTTAGTTAGATTAGTGTTATACATGTTTAGTTGTTGAGACACCCATGTTTAGTATGAACCCATATTTTGTGTTCTCTTTATGTTTAGCTATCATGTTGATCATAGTTCTAATGCACATGTCTTTGTCATGCTAATCATATGGTTGACTATGATTTTTTGTTTTAATAATTCATGTTTTTTTTATCATGATCATGTTGATTGTTGACCCGTTTTATGCTTCACGTTTTGACTACTTGCTTGAATGATAGTTTTCATTAAGACTAGGATTTATACTTGTACAACGAGTGAGCTACAAATAGACCTTTATATATGTTTGTGCTTGAACGCTCATTTGTACTCACTTGATGTACTAGTGTAGTCTAGTTTTGATGATTCTTGCATTTGACTTGTATTCACTATTTTACATGTTTTGTTTTAACTTCATGTATATGTCCTTCTTGTCCAAACTATCATTTATACATATACATCCTTGAGCCACGTGCCTTCATGCATATACTTTTGTGGACTCATTGTGTTTAGGATATGTATGTATACTTTAGTCTGTACATGACATACATATGCCTTGAAGTTTAGATCGTTTGGATGAATTTCATGTTTGCTAGGTGATTTCACATTTATGATGAATTTCATGTTTTAAAGATGACTTCAATTTGTGATTTCACATCGAAGATGAATTTCATATTGAGCTTGATTGTCCATTTTCATGTTGATATGTTTCTCACAACACTTGTACACTCACCTTATTTAATGTTTTCTCATGACTTAGTCTTCATGAGTATAATTTGTGCTATATGGTTTTTTTTAAGTGTTTAGTGATCATGTGATTTTCATGTTTCATGAAATATCTTCTGGTTTTGTCCATTGTTTGAAGGATCTCGTACTAGTTGATTCATATAACTAGCTACGGTCTTCTTCTTTTGGTAGTAGTTTTCATACATACTATACTTGTAAACCTATTTTTGAAAACCCCTACCATCGAAGGGTGGTTGGATGGGAGATCATGTTCATGTTTACTTTAAAATGAAAACCATTTGATACTTGAACCATGATTGGGAGGTATAGGATATGAGATATACACTTGATCTTATTGTTGTTTCATTTGGTATCATTGAATTCTTTCAATTGGTATCAATTTTGACATTTCTTGTATACTCATATATTTTCATATATGTATGCTTGCAGTTCAAAGAATATCAATTCCATTGGTATCTACTTTTCATACATATATATATGTTTTATTTGTGCTTATTATATCCCTATACCTTTAAGCACAAATCTTGTTTATGATGATAAGCTTGAGATTCAACCTTGTTTCAATTGATTTAGTTTTCAATTGGTATCTTTATTCGAGCCTTATCATAGTTTTTATTGGTATTTCATAAAGGGGAGAAAATCTTGTATTTCTTCTTTCAATTGATTTTTAGTATTCCACTCCCTTACTTTATGATAGAAAATAATTTCAATTGGCAACAGTTGCAATTGGTATCAAAATCATATGTGTTTATATGTTTAATACTTTGGTATTAAAGATCTATGTTTATTTTCAATTGGTATCAACATTTATGTTTAGAAATTCAAAATTTGTTATGTTTGATATCAAAAATTTTTTATTTACAATTGATATGATGATTGTTTACTTATCAATTGGTATCTAGATTTTTGTTTTTCAATTGGTATAGTTTCATTTTTAATTGGTATCAATATGCACTTCCTTGACACATTTTCTTCTAATTGGTATCATATTTGTTTTTTAAACCCCTTTGTTGATGATTGACAAAAAGGGGGAGAAGAATTTTAGTTTATATGCATGTTTATTGCATATGCATGTTTTATGTTTTTAATGTTTTATTAAGTTCAATTGATATCCAAAGCATTATTTAAAGAACATATTTAGTTTACTTAGTTTTGGTATCAAGAGCTGGTAAAAGAGATCATGAGTTTTGTTTTGCATATATTGTGTTTAATTGGTATCTAGAGCATGTTATGTTTAGTTTAATTGGTATCAAGAGCATGTTTATTTTTTTAAGATTTTCATTGGTATCAAGAGCATGTTTATTTGTTTTTGCTAATTATTGGTATCAAGAGCATGTTTATTTGTTTTGCTAATTGGTATCTAGAACATGTTTATTTGCTTTATAATTTCATTGGTATCTAGAGCCATTTATTAGTTATTTATTCTATGCATGAGTTAAGGGGGAGCTTCTTTGAAGCTTAACTTTAATCCATGCATATATAACTCCATGAGTTTTGTCATCATCAAAAAGGGGGAGATTGTTGGCCCAAAGGCCTTCCACTCTAGTTTTGATGATGATTAACTCATGTAGTTATGTGTACTAATTATCTTGTGATGTTTAAGTTTCAGATCATTAATCAAGATATTAGTTGGTGAAAGCTTCCACACATCTTTCACATGTTGATTCAAGAGCCCGAGCGTCAAAGATCATATATAGCACTTGCTCGGTGGATCAAAGAGTTTTGGATCGAGTCGGCTTGGAGATTGCGCTCTACAAGAAGACATCGGTACCATAGTTTAGTTTTGGGTTTAGATCCTAATTGTAAAGATTAGAATAGTATGATAAGCTCAAGTTCACAACACACACGTATCATGTTT
This sequence comes from Agave tequilana, assembly GCA_038442645.1. Classification (NCBI taxonomy): domain Eukaryota; kingdom Viridiplantae; phylum Streptophyta; class Magnoliopsida; order Asparagales; family Asparagaceae; genus Agave; species Agave tequilana. The sequence goes on along the minus strand of JAVJIF010026759.1, from coordinate 54,591 downwards.
TGGTTTTCGGTTTTTCGATTTTAGGTTTAACCGATTTTGGTTTTCATGAATAGATAGATCAAAACAAGTTTACATGGTTTAATGTATATTAGATTTGTTCTATATACATGCATGCTTAATTTCCTAGACAAACTTAGTTTTGACTTACCTATTTCATGTGTATTATGTTTTGGTATTTTTGTCAAAACATATTTTGGAATTAATGACAAAAAACTATGATATGTATATGTTTCATGTATATTGGATTTTTATCCATATGCATCATGCTTCAAAATGTTTAAATATCATGTTTTTGTATTTGGATGAGTTTTAGACAAAATGTATTTTCTATTCAAGAATCCAAGTTTTAGAAAATACAAGGTTTGGTTTTTGGTAAAAATGAAAAGACATAAAAATAGTTTTAATTGCTTGATATTTGAGTCAAAACTTTTATCACATGTTTATATATCAATGCAATTTGACAAAACTATTTTTGGGGATTTTTTAGTAGTTTATAAGAATTTATTGGATATTTATTTCTCCTGATTTCTGACCTGTTTTGGTGTCTGCCAGGCTGGTCGGTCGACCAGTACGGTCGACCGCACCATGTAGCCGGTCGACCGTATGGGTCGACCGACGTGCACAGAAACGTGCACGCTGGCTACACCTATAGCAAGTCGACCGCTCCGGTCGACCGACTGAGAGCAGTTGCTCTCTGTTTGATTGGGTCGACCGGGCCGGTCGACCGGCAGCTGTCGACGGTCAAAAATTGACCGTTGGACGGTCGACCGTGCGGTCGACCGACAGGGTATTTCTGGCAGTTCTGCTGCCAACGGCTATTTTCCAGATTTGTCTATAAATACCCCATTTGCAAGAGTTTTTCTCTAAGATTTTTTGTGCGAATTTTTCCATACTCTCTGGTGTTTTTGCTGCAATCAAAAGAAGTTTTTGGACTTGAATTGAACAATCTTTTTGGTGTTTTTGCTAGGGTTTGGAAAATCAAAGAAGAAGGTTTTGGGAAAAGCTTTTGATTGAACTTCACCATCTTGATTTCTATTGTTTTCCAAGGATTTTTCTTTGTGAATCTGATTTCCATTCCATTGGTTTTCTCCACACTTGAGCTAAAATCTCCTATCTATTCTATAGGATATTTGTGTGGGAGAAGAAATTGTTTGTGGTTGCTTGTTGAACCACCAAGTTAAAAACCCAATCTTTGTTTGGCTTTATGCCTTGGGTTGTATCCCTCAAGTTGTGAGGTGATCCTTGTGTTTGCTTTGTGCTAATCCCTCAAGTTGTGAGGTGATTGTTTGTTGGATTGGAGCTTGCCTCAAGAAGGAGGTTGTGGTTGTAAAGAGAGGAGTTGGGTACTCCTTGTGAGAGTTCTTTGTGGACTTGCTAGTGGGTTAGAAATCCTTCGTGTGTCGAAGGCGGGGATGTAGAGCTGGGTGCTCGAACCTCGAAACACATCTCGTTGTTTGCGCTTGATCCATTGACTCTCTCTATCTCTCTCTTTACTTTGTGCCTTGCAATTATTTATATTGTGCATTCATATTTGCTTGCCTTGGTTATGTGTGCATCATTTGTTGATCACACTTGAGTGTAATTTGCATTAAGTTTTTAAATTCCGCATTTAGTTCCTAGATTAGCATTGTCACCTATTCACCCCCCCTCTAGGTGACTTTTCAGTTTATGTTAAAAACCAGAGAGTGGATAATGATATCAGTGATTATAACATATTCATCGAACATGTGAATAGGGTGTGAAACCTATTCTGTTGATTTATTAATGAAGTTAAATATAAAGTTAAGAGGTAATTCAGGGTCAAACTTCTCATCTTTTGCAAGCAAAGAGGGATGGCTTCGTAAAGTAGAGAAGATGTTAAATGTAATAGATTATAATGGGAAGCATGAGGTAATCCTTATATAGTTAGTGTCTCAAAAATAATAATCATAATAATTCAGAAATTTTTTGAAGAAATTCGAATAATTGAGAAGAATGAAAGTTGCTCAGGGCAGATAAGAATTGTGTGAACCTATGACCCTGGCAATTCTCATAATATTCTTGGGGCAACTCAAGTCACAATTAAAAGCAAATTTGGATCTTTGATGCATTTAACTATTCGATGCAGCAAATCAAATTGGATTGTTGAATATCGATTAACTTTACCACCAGAAATATACACAGAATATGAACTTTGGTAATATATATTTTTGTCAGGATTACAGCAGATTCTTTTTATTCTAGAAAACGTCGAGTATAGGGTAAAGTGTTACAGTTGCCGAAATATTAAAAACACTCGGTGCCATCTGTAAAGGAAGGATTGTAAGTTCGTTTCGATTCATCATAAATTATGTGATAATTCTTGAATAAGACTGTAAAGTAATGATACATCAATGATACATCCTTTGTAAATCATTGCAAATCCGAAGGAACACATCCTACAAGTTAAAACTGATTGCCACATGCCCAGTTTAATGAATAAGTGTAAACTTTATGCAAGGATTGTTAAATTGCCTATAATTGATAAATTTGTCATGGGAAACTAATTCAGAAAAAGAGAATGATCAGATAATAGTGTAATCATCACATACATGAATAAGTGGATGGAAGGGCATGATTTTAGCATTCTTTGATTGAATTAACTTCGTCTAGCCAATAAAGTATTAAATGATAATAAGTCTACTAATTTAAAGCCACTGAGATACTGGGTTTGTGTTATCTATTTTGATGGATCAATACAGATATATTTTATGTGGAAGAACTGAGGCAAGTTCTAATCCACAAAGTAAAGTAATTAAAATATAAATCATTCCTCTGATAATAGTAAAGTCGAAGAGTCTGCAAGTCGAAGATGTTATCAAAGAGCAGAGAGATGAAATATAGAGATCCAAACTCACTCACTTCACATGACATAGGATTTAATATTGTAGTTCTCTAGAAATTTTAGTTGCTATTTAAGGCATATCCGATATAGGTGTGACACGAATCGGAAAAAAAAGTAGTTTGAATCCACAATACTTTAGACCAGTCGAATATCCGAGTTTAGATTGGATCTGTTAATACGACTGACTTCACCACCGGAAAAACATTCAAAATTACAAAGCTCTGAGGTCAAGATTGATGATTAAGAAAGGATTTGACCTTGAATAAAATGGGAAATTGTTTTAAACAAACAACCATTGGTTATGAAGTAAAATTATTATATCAAGCATTGAGACAGTCAGCAACTTTCGCGTGGGAAGGATTGAATCCTTGTTCCAATTCATCATAGATTTATTTTACTTTCCTTACATAACCTGGAAGTTTTGAGCGCCAATGTTCATACAAACAAAAGTTGAGCTGAATTTTGAAAGGGATATATTCTACAGTTAGAATCCTATATAGATTTTAAATCAAGGATAAAATTGTAAAAGCCTCATGGAACCGGAAGATGAATTACAAATATTTGACCTTAACCTATTCCAATTGCAAAAAGTTTCGAGGACGAAACTTTCCTAAGGAGGGTAGAATGTAACATTCCAATTTTTATTTCATTTCTTAAAGAATATTTTAATCCTTAGCCTTGAGATAATGCAAGATAATTGAAATAGATAACTATAATGTTTGAATTACTTTAATCATGAATTAGTGTGGCAGAACGCCAATTTTGATTTATACATTATCTATATAATTAAATTTTCTGATGACCAAGTGAGAAATTGGTGTAAATGAATCTTCACAAGTATGTGACATGTAAATATATCAAGGATTAATGTAAGGGATAACCATGTAGGTATAATTTGTCACATATTCAAATACACAAAAGTTTCATACATGGTATATATACTCCACTAACCATACCCATTATTTTAAATCTAAGTACAAGTTAGTGGAGGGCAGTAGGCGAGCATGGAAGGAATTGATGAAGGGCTAGGATGCCCTTGATTTGTGCAAGGACACTTGGAGAGAAATGAGAGTGTGGCAAACTTATAATTATGGCTGAATTGAGATCTCTAATTTTCAGCCTAACTTTTCATTTCCCATTCTCTTCAACCTCTCAAACTCCCCATTGTTGAAACCCTAGAACCCATCTTCTCCTCTTGATGAACTCTTAAATTTATCTTCCTCACTTCCCTTCTTTCTTTACCTTCAAGTGAGAGAGAGAGAGAGAACAAGATGAAGCACCCGGCCAGGGAGGGGGGCGCGGCCAGCGCAGGCCGCCAGTCGCGACGCGCAGGCTGCCGGCGGTGGTGCCCAATAAGGGGGAGATCGAGAGAGGAGGGAAGGGAGTTTATCCTAGGGAAAATTCAAGTTTTTGGGGGTGAAATTCAGCCCTAGATCTGATTTTTAGAGGTGATTTCATCTAATACCTTGATAAATTTCTGATTTAATTTTAATAGAGAATTAGTATATAAAATAGCTTTAGTCTTCAAGAATATTGATGAATCTAGTACTGGAAGGTAACTTGATGTTCTCTTGAATAGGATCATTGTTCAGGATCATGTGGAAGCTAAGATTTGCGAAGAAATCTCCAAAAGAAGGTGAGAACTTGATTGGGTAAGATTATTAATAAATTAGAAGAATGTTGTGAACGAGAATATCTTAATAGACTATGACTATGTGATATTACTCTATTAGTAAGATTTAAGGTTGGGTAATGGGCTCCATGAAGGGTGTTAATTAGAAACATTTCATTGTGCTAGAAGTCGCGTGATAGAAATAATAATAATAATTGGTTTATTCTCAAATGGGTAAGAGGCTAGTAGTGAGTAATTGTGAAATGTTTCTTTTCTACGAGAAACATTGTAGTTGTAATCCACTTGATATTCATTTAAGATTTGTATATGTGATGTTGATTTCTACTATTATCAAAATAGGGGGATTGGCATGATGGTGTCCGATGTGGTTATTCGAAAAAAAAACACGAGGCGGTGCTCGGTACGAACCCCTTGTAGAACGCTCAACTTGAAGGTGAGTGGGGTTTTTAATAAGTTGGATTACATTATACAATAATTGCAAATATAATTTCTGATGAATAATAACTTATTTAATATAGCATCTTAGAACATGGCGTACAAGGGCTATGACATGTACATTACTGAATAGAAGTCATTATGATTGACATGAATACGATAGTTGTATGTTGCTTGATTTATGTACATAATATATATGGGTGACATGTTTTGGTTAAGACATTTGTGTGAATATTCGTATAAGAATACAAGGTAACAGGTAAACACTAATTGAGAGTATCATCCCATATATGAAATGATGTGCATAATATATGAATCTTATGAAATTGGATGTGCTGATATTTTGTGTATATATATGTATATATATATACTATGTAATGGAGGAAGGGACCCGTATTGCACGGGCGGAGTGTGAAGACGGTGCTATATAAATATATCTGGAGGAAGGGACTGGTACGGCACCGGAGGAGGGGGAAGACGAGGTACCTATCATATATCAGGAGGAAGGGACCCGTATTGCACGGGCGGAGTGCGAAGACGGTGCTACGATATACATATATGTGCAACTTTACAAATGATTGAGAATGAATGGCTATGTGTGATATATATGTATATATGTGTGTGTGCGTGTGACACTAAGGGTATGTTGGATGTGTTGTTGTATATGATATTGGAGACATCTGATACTAGACATGTGTGCACCTATCAGTATCAATTGAACAATAGCTGAAAGTAAATACACAATCAAGCAGAAGCTTTCATTTATCACATACTTCTTGTACCACATACATCGTATTTTCATGAATCATGTATACTACACATCATTAATGACATGCTACAATTAAGAATGAGATTAACTCCACTCACTAAGCCGTTGAGCTCACCCCCCATAACTTCATATTTTTCAGGGCAAGCCAGGGATAAATAGTAGCAAAGGCAAGAGTAGAGCACTGAAAGGGTTCAAAGCATTCATTGTGTGGGCCTACCAAGCTTTTATAATGATGTATAATTGAGTATTTCGTTTATATGTATGTACATAGAGTTGATGTTATAGTTAGACTGAATAGTTACATATGTGTGATTTAGTTCGATGATGTATATATGCAGACCTGTGTATAAGTTCTATATGGATATTATCTTGAGTTGGCTTGTGTTAGACGGTGATACCAAGGAGAATATTCCCAAGTAAGTGTTTGATTTGTTATCTTGAGTTGTATCCACTTGATCAATGTGAGTGATTTTTAAGTAAGCGATGTCAAGCCGAAATTGTGATATAAACTGCGTGGGATATTGTATATAGATATATGATTGATGAGAATTTTAGAATTATATGTAGCAATGTATCAAAGTAGACTCCGTATTTAAAAGGAAGTGCTGCTGAAATAATTAAGGATTTGGAGATGATTATGATAATCTGTTGATCAATATAGATGTTTATGTATATTGAGATTATAAGAAATCTGAGACCGTTACACCTTACACGTATCTAGCTCCACAGCTCTTAGAGCAAGTGAAACTAGATTGTGTACCAAGCAGCAAAGTATCTAGTCATGAATCACAGACTTATGCCAAGCATCCTTGGCTGATTTTTAGGTCTCATCATAACTTATTATCGATTCCTCTCTCAACAATTTGCCACAGCCCATAATTAGAACCAAGATGGCCGAGAGCATCTTTGCTTCTTTGCTTTCCTTTTTTATCTTCAATACCTTTTATACCACCCTTCACTTCATCAAGTTATTATTGGAAACTTCAAATTAACTAAATGACTTTTTGAGGAAATTTGAGCGAAATTTAGGCATGATCTGTTTCTAGAATCGCATGGGTGATGGTTGAATTATGTTCTCCTTCCATTGGGATGAACGCGGTATATTCACGTGTTCAATTCTGTTTCCAAATAAATGAGATATTCAATTTAGAAGTTGGCCTGATTCAATAGCTTAAAAGGGACAAAAAAGAGTAGCAACTCTTTAATCCCACATTTAAAATTGTAGCACCCGTTCCCGGGATACGTACCCAGATACGTCTCCCGATTTTTTGACCGTATTGTTTCAATTTTCTTCCATTATTTGTTTTCAGGTTGTGATTGCTTATGTTATTTGGTATCAGATCTGGATTCTCAATCTCAGAGTCAACCCTAACCTGGATCGGGTGATTAAGGTTTACCTACACACAAGAATACAAAATTTCAGAACTTTAGGAATAGAATGTGCAAGTACTCAATATTACCGCTATAGCAAGTGGCTATGTTAGCGATGGAAGCTTATTTAGCAAATTCTCTTTTATGCTACAAAATATGGTTAAAGATCTTATTTTAGTTCTTTTAAAAGAAAAGAGAAAAATGAGTTAAAGTCAAGTTAGGAAGAAAGTGACAGATAGAGAAGGTGGAGAAAATGAAAGTGGATATGTACAAAGTTGAAAAAGAGTGAAAAAGATTTGGAAGATTGTGGTGTTGGTAAATTACACTAAAATTAAAAGAAAAGAAAACTAAAACCTAAAAAAGTTACTTACCTCTTCGGCGCCTACTTACCTTTGACCCGTATCGACGATGTACCTTTACTTAAAGGCGAGTGAAGTATGACAAATAGGATCTTGGTCATTCTCATATTACACTATAAATTGAAGGGGCAAGCTACACTATCATAGAAATGGATATCCATCACCATAAGCCATCAACGGCACTTGCAAGGGCAAGGCAACTTCAAGGCTATCGGTTTCATGGATCCACAAACACAGAAGAGAGAAGTAAACGAAAACAAGAGTAAAGAGGAAAAAGAAACCTCGATTCGATTTAAATAACAAAGGAAGAAATGATCACTCACACTGGTGTCACCTTCAGTACAAGGTTGGTCTCATTCCTCCATGAAAGTATCCTCTCCTCTCAGTTACATAAAGAAAATAAAAATTACATGAAAGAAAATAAAAAACCTAAGTTACAAACTACAAATTAGCCTAAATTCTACTCTCTGCTTGGTCGTTCCCTTTTTTGAAATCACCTAAAGGGGGGTGAATAGATGACTAGCTAATCTAATGATGAATTAGCACGGAATTAAAATTATTTATGCAAACTAAAAACTACTAATCTAAACATACAAGGTATAACCTAAAAGTGTAGCCGAATTTCTGGTAAAGGGCTCTGGACTAACTCCTCAAGATTCTTCTAGATAAGAGTTGAGGTGCCGCTATGGCTCTCTTGGTTAAATACAAGTGTGAGCAAATAATCCCCAAGTATAAAACAATATAGCACAAGATATATCAAGTATATAAAGATGAAAGAAACATAAGCATGCAAAATATAAACACAAGTGAGAGATAGAGAGAGCTATCGCAAACACGGGAGATTTGTTTCGAGGTTCGAGCACCCTTGCTCTATGTCCTCACCTTCAACACTATGAAGGATTTCCACTAGAATCGATCCACCGGATCACTTGGAGCCGCAACACCTACAATGAGTTCAGACTAGAACTCCTTGGACTCACTTGTCCCTCTCTTATTCCCTAAGAACTACATACCGCGCACACTAGCTTGTCGAGGCCGCGCCTCTACACCAAGCTCTCACTAGACCTCGAACCCGCCTCCTCAAATACAAAGTAGAACACTTTGGTGATCGAAACACTTTGATCACCTCAAACTCTCTCAAAACAAAGATCCCCATAGGATGGATGTAGCAATGGATAGATCAAGTGTATGTGAGAAAAACTTGGATTGATTTGGTGGTGAAAAAACTCAAGAAATTACTTTTGAAAACTCTTGATAAACTCTCCTTTTGATTTGAAAATATTGGCTCTAAAACATGTGGATAAAACCAATGATATAGGTAGGATAAACTAACCCAAAAACTCTCTTGAAATCTTGTCGAAAACAGTCCAAGAGAAGCCCCTTTTATAGGCTTCAAAAATTTGGCCGTTGGAGGCCAACTCAGCAGTCTGGACTGTTGGCGGTCGACCGGCCAACGGTCAGATTTCTGATCGTTGTGCCGGCCGGTCGACCGGCCGGTCGACCATGGCCTTGATACAGAGAGCAGTAACAAGCCGTGTACGTTTATGCACGTCGGTCGACTGCCCGGTCGACCGACCTCTGACACGGTCGACCATACGGTCGACCGACAGAAGGCCAGAAATAGGGTTTTAGGGATTTAAAACTCAGTCTTTTTCCTTCAATAAAATCCCATAAATTCTCTAAAAATCTAAAACAATAGGTTCAGTAATATACTTTGATATACAAACATGTTTGAGTAAAAATTAAAACATGTTACAAACATTTTGAACTATTTTTGTAATATGAAAGTTTTGCCTTAAATAAAAATTTATATTTTCCAAAATAGATTTTTCCAAAACTTCTCCAAACACAAAAACAAGATATTCTAAACACTTTTTAAGCTTAGTGTGTATGTATATGATCCACTACAAATATATGATGAAATATCTATATTTTTGACATTAAGCTCTAAAATAAGTTTTGATAAATTACATGTATATTTGAAGCTTAAAAACCAAACCGGTATTTTTTTTTAAAACAATAACTCTTTTATGAAAACACATATAAATCTTGTGTGTGAGTGTATATGAACTTGAGCAATCCACCAACTAATCTATCCTTTACATTTTATCCAAAAATAAGATCTTACTGCAAACAAATCTAGACACAAGTCTTCTCTTGAAGGTCTTCTTCTTCTTGACTTGGTCCAAATCTTGATCCAATGAGCTAGACTCCTCTTGAGTACTTGATGTAATCTTGATAGGCGAGCTCTTGAATCGACACGTGTTAGCTCCAAAATTTGACTTTAAATCCTTTGTTGAAGCTAAACATCAACTAAGATCTTGATCAAATATCTGAGACTAATTTAAACACAAGATCATTAGTACAATAACTACATGAGTTAATCATCATCAAAACTAGAGCGATGGGCCTTTGGGCTAACACTTTTTGCCTTTGAGATTGTAGTTATTTATAGGAGAAATGCAGAGTGTAGATGAGTATGAAGATAAGGGAAGCTGGCTATTTCTGAATTTGAATCCTCCCCTTATCTCCAAACTTGATTTGATGTGGATATTCAGTTCTGATCTATAGCTTATTAGAGTATTTATTGCTAAATACAGCTAATCAAATGACAGAAAGAGAAATAGTGATCAATTTAAGAGTTGTTGCAATTTAAGTTCGCTTTCTTGATCATCTTGAATCATCAGATTTGAGTTTTGATAGCGAAAGTTATAATTCAAATACGAAAATGTGTCCAGCCAGAACTGAGTCAAAATTGCTTCATCTCATCCGTTGATCTTCTCTTTATCCATTTATCCCTTTGATTTTGGATCTTTATTTGACATTATCCTTGGTTGATCTTTACCTTTAACCACTTGATTCACCAAAAATTGAATTTAACTAACTGAATTTGGAATCATCCTCCTCCAACCAAATAGATCTAGTTAAATCTGAATCTAACTGATATTTATTCGATTTTATCCTCTTTCTCCCCATGATTATCTTCTGCAAAATAGACATTTAAGATAAGGAATTTAGCATATTTATTACATGATAAATGTGGATATGTAATAAAGAATAATGCAATAAATGTATGCAATCACACCCCCACACCTATCTTTTGCTCGTCCTCGAGCAAAACAACAAAACTAAACCAAAAATTATTAGACCACTTTCGCAGGTCACGCGATTGCACTAAGCTTGTGCAATAAGCCGTTAAACCTCTAGGTTGCCCCTAGAGGACGAGTTTTGTCTCGTGAGGGTTTTCAGTGGATTGCACACACAAAATTCATAAAGAAAGTGAAAAATGTTAATATTTTGAAAACACATTTTGAAAGAAAAATATTTGAAATATTATTACTTTACCCTAAGTCATATGCACCTTGTGACCGTGAAAATTTTGACTAAGGGTTCTTTAACTCTAACTCTTATGCCTTATTTATTTATTTTATTATATATAAATATTTATTTTATTTTTGCTGGTATTATTTCTTAATTCTATTAGGCTTTCTAATTTGCCCATATAATGAGCCTTTAATCGGTGACTCCCAAACCAAATGGTCTTAGGGCACCGGGTAAGGAAATACCCTAAGGACTTAAGGACTCGAGCAAATAAGGCCACAAAACTAAGGATTTTATTATATGAATCGCTTTTAGGCGTGAATACTTATGCTTTATTAGGCACAAATACCCAGCTTAATCAGAGGATTTTATATATATATATATATATTTTTCTCAAACTTATCTAATCATCATTCGCATAAATACAAAGGCTTACTTAGGCCAATGCACCTAGCTAATCTATAATTAGATTTGTTCATCTTTCATAGATATATTTTTTCTTTTTTTTTTCATAAGGCATAAGAATCTTTATTTTTGAACCCTAAGTGTGTACGTGTATAAGGTGTGCATATTTCTTCAAGGTAAATATAAAGACTAAATTACTTTCATAAACTTTCTTCCTATCCTTAGAAATCAAACAGATAATCTTATTTTGACCAAGTATAAGAAATCCTAATTATGATTCTCCTATTCCTTAAAATTGACTTAATTTCTTACAAAAAATATGTTAAAATATTGTTTCTATTTTCAAAAGTTTTTACAAGTAAAGAAAATGTTAATAATTTTTTTATTTTCTTTTTTAATTAAAAGAAAAAACTTAAGTTATATTAGACACTTCCCTACACCTATCTCATGCATTGTCCTCAATGTATGAATTAATGCATAGATGCATGAAAAAGAAGAAAGACAAGGAAAATATTATCTTAAGGTGGTGGTTCCGGTGGTGGTCTGATTGATCCACGAAATGTGGCGCAATCGAATTTTCGTGGAGTTCGAAGGAACCCACTAGAAATCTCTTTTATATAACCTACTAAAATGATGTATATATGAACGGTTTTTACTAAAAATTTAACCCCATCTAATTTTCAAATTTCATAATTAATTTCGTAGTCAATTTTGTCAACCGCCTTGTCCCAAAATGGAGTGTGAAAAGATGGAATGATTGACTTGGACTTAGGAAGTATGGGAACTAATATCGACTCAAGAAAGTGATTAAGTCAAGTAAAGGTTCAGGAATCGAGATCGGTTCAGGAAGTGGGTTCAAATCAAGAAGTTGAAACTCAAGTCCACATTCATTTCCCCACAATGAAATGTGACTTAATATTGGTGATTCAAGTTCAAGAAGGACAGGTGTGGGAATCAAAACTGACTCTAAAATATTACTCAAGTCGGATAATAAAATAGGAGTCAATATTGATTCGAGAATTTGAACTAGATCACAGATTTGAGAATCTAGGTCACATTTCTCATTGAGTTCAATTTCATAAAAATGAGAACTTGCCAATTTGTCAATGGGACTTTCAAAAGCATGAAATTGGTCAAGTTTAATATGATGATCATAAAAGATTGGTGATTCAATTTCATGATGAATTGGCACAGGATTCAATGTTGACTCAGGAAAAAGATTGAAATCAGGCGAAAACACCAGAGTCATTATTGAATCAAGAAGTAGAATTGAATCACTAAGTGGAGGTTCAGGATCATATTCATTCTCAAGTTCAATTTCAGGAAAGGGATAGCTTGCCAAACTGTCAATGTCATTTTCAAAATTTAGAGTTTGGGCAAGTTCAAATGGTTGTACTAAAATGGAATCTTATTTTCCAAAATAACATGACTCTTCGGCTCTAAAGAATGGTTAGCGACATCAGAAATGGTCAAACGGTGAGAATGGAGAGTTTAGACCATCATATTTATGTCATGATTATGAACGATTTGAGCCTGAGTCATGACTTCAAGCATCTTTTCACAGTTGATTGGTTCATCATTTTGTTGCGATTGGACTTGAAAAGATGAAGTGTTGTTTCGGAATTTGTGATGAAATTGTGAGTTCGTCAGATTTTGTAATTGTTGCTTGGACTCACGCATACTCATTTCCAAGATTGATAATTTTCTATTTTGAACGAGTGGAACTGAGTATAATTCTTGAAAATATTGTTGACAAAGTGGATAAGGAGGACAAGTTGGTTGAAAATTAGACTCGGGGGAGGTGAATCCCTATTGACTTTGTGAAGAGTTGAAATTATTCTAAAAATTATGGTTATAAGATTGGGGGCATGGGTTATATTGATTCGGATAAGACCAATCCGACACACTAGGTTGGTTAAAGTTATGATATGCCGGATTGGTAATATCCGAAAAAGAGGTTGGGGTGTAATATGGATTACCATTAAATTTGAAAAAATTATTGTTATAAGCCATATCACACAATAAAGCACAAAAGAAAAAAATAAAATAAACAAATAAGCAAACAAATAAAAGAAAAAAAAAATCTAACCTAAGTTAGGGTAAACCTTAGACCTAGACGACTCCTAACTGGTTAGACTGTCCACTGGGGGTATATTGCCGAATCTGAACACAAGTTAATCGGCCAGATAGGGGCAAGATTGGTGGGAGGTATCCGCGCAGAAGCGACGGGCCTAATTAAGCCAAACCACCAGCCTTCGGGGTTTCGCCCCTCAATCCCAACCTTAGTCACCGATTTGGCAAGAATCAGATTCAAATCAACTTTCCCCTTAGGTCAGTCTCCTATTTGAGTCCGAGATGTCTCTAGGGCCAACGTCTACTCAATTTTAGTTAGGTTTGGGTTAGTACGTGAGGAGATTATTTGTGGGCTAAGGGAGGGTAATGACTTCTCCACCTTATCTAGTTTATAGGACAAGTCCTTAAATCAATTTAGTGCAGTGTACAAGTATATAGAAAAAAAGTAACACTCAAGCAATATTTCATGCAAGAATGAATCTTATACTAAATTCTATGCACACATACCTTGGCTCCAGCACTCTTCAACATAAATAGAAAATGTAATGAAATAGACACGTGTCTAAATCATTTTTAGCATTTACAATCAACTTTTTACTGTTGTGTTAGAAATGTATATACAGTGAGTCAAACAAGGAAATGAATGTTACAGAGATTAAATTATGCAATTCAGCCAACCTGCAGAAGATACAGGTTAGTAGTTCACTCAGATTGCCACAAGAATATAGCAAATCTGAGGGCTTCTGGGCTTTGCTTTCTTGAACAGAGTCCAACGCCACTTATATGTCCACTGCAGTAAAAATTTCTTGTTGTTAAATCTGTATACCAAAAACAAAGAAGAAGGTTAATAAAAAATGTAAACTTTAAAGAGAATTACTTACCGTCTCTCCCGGTAACGGCGCATCTCCCGGTAACGGCGCCAAAATTTGATTGAAGTTGAACCTGCACATAAATACAGAATTTCAGAACTTTAAAATAGAGATGTGCAAGTGCTCAATTCTACCGCGATAGCAAGTGGATATGCGGGTCGGGATCCACAAGGAGGGACTAGCGATGGAAGCTTTTTAGTAAGTTTTCTTTTAAGATACAAAAGATGGTTAAAATTCTTCTTTTAGTTCTTGTAAAGAAAAAGAGAAAATTTAGGTTAAAGTGACTTAGGGAGAAAGTGATAGAATGAGAAGGTGGAGAAAATTGAAGTGATATGTACAAAAAATATTGAAAAAGAGTGAAAGAGATTTGGAAGATTGTGGTGTGATAATTTACACTAAAAGTTAAAAGAAAGAAATCAAAAATAATTACTTACCTTCTTTGACCAAAAGCTTACCTTGAATCTTTTGCGACGATGTTACCTTGAAGTGGAGGCAATCAGCGCATAGCCCATAAGAGTTGATTCTCGTCTCTTTCACATTACATCATCAAGACAAAACAATCATGAAATGATACAGACTTGAGACTAAAATCCATCGTCATGAGCTATCAGTGGCACTCGCAAAGGCAAGGCTCTTACGATGCTATAAGACTCACTTGGATAGCAATTGGTACAAGAATGAGTAAAGTAGAAAAAAAGAAGAAGAAGAACACAAAAACAAAGTACATAAAAAGGTAACTATAGATTCGATTTCATAACAATAAGAGAAAGGAAGAATAACTTACACCAGTGTCACTCTCAGCACAAGCTTCATTCTTATTCTCCTATGAAAGTCTGATCTCCTCTGAATTACATAAATGAAAACTAAAAATTACATAAAAAGAAAAATATAAACTTAAGTTACAAACTACAAATTAGCCTCAGTTCTACTCTCTGCTTGGTCGTCCCCTCGGTCTCTGAAAATCCCAGTATTTATAGGCAAAACCCAACGTAAGAGAGTGTACAAAGATAGGGGGAGCAAACACTCCCCTAACTCCTTAACAAAGCCGCGAAAATGCGGCTTTGGTCGCGTTTTCACGGCCAGGGTGTGGCCAGGTGGCCACACCCTGTTGGTGGTACTCCTTGGCTTCACGATTTACTTTTATCTTCAGCTGGATTTACAGTTTAAGTCTGAGATTTTGACGAAATGGCTGGCCACACCCTGTTGGCGGTACTCCCTGGCTTCACGATTTGCTTTTATCTTCAGCTGGATTTACAGTTTAAGTCTGAGATTTTGACGAAATGGCCTTTGATCTTTGGCTTCAACCGATTGATTTGTAGAGATTTGTTCTAACTGATTTTCGACCGATCTGAACCGACCTGATCTGCCCTGATTTACTGACTTCGAATTAATTCTAATTTAAGTCAGAATTTGATGGGCTTTTGGGCTCATTTCTCTTCCCTCTCCTTTAGGAATGGGCCTGCAAATAAATTAATCAATAATTAGGGAAAAGCAGAGTTTATTTTATAATAAGTATGAGAATATGATAAGGAATGTGCAATATTAGTGACCGAACAAGTTTTGATTAAGGGTTCTTTAACTCTAACTCTTATGCCTTATTTATTTATATATATGTATATTCTTTATTTTATTTTTAGTGGTATTATTCCTTAGTTCTATTAGGCTTTTTAATCTGCCCATGTAATGAGCCTTTAATCGGTGACTCCCAAACCAAACGGTCTTAAGGCACCGGGTGAGAAAACACCCTAAGGACTCAAGAACTCGAGCAAATAAGACCACAAAACTAAGAATTTTATTATATGAACCGCTTTTAGACTTGAATACTTATGTTTTATGAGGCACAAATACCCAGCTTAATAAGAGGATTTTTACAGATATATATTTCTTTTTTTCAAACTTATCTAATCATCTTTTGCATAAATCTAAGGCTTGCTTATGCCAAAGCACCTAGCTAATCAATAATTAGATTTGTTTATTTTTCATAGATATACATACATACATATATATATATATATAATATATATATATATATATATATATATATATATATATATATATATTATAAGACATAAGAATCTTATTTTTTGAACCCTAAGTATGTAAGTGTATAAAGTGCGCATATTTCATCAAGGCAAAGATCAAGACTAAATTACTTTGACAAATTATCTTTCTAACCCTAAAAATCAAGCAAATAATCTTATTTTGACCAAGTATATGAAATCCTAATTATGATTATCATATTTCTTAAAATTGACTTAATTTCTTATAAAAAATATGTCAAAATATTGTTTCTATTTTCAAAAAGTTTTTTTTTAAAAGTAAAGAAAATGTTAATAATATTTTTTTGTTTTTTAAAAAAAGAAAAACGTAAGTTATGTTAAAACCCTCCCCCCCACCTATCTTATACATTGTGCTCAATGTATGAATTAATGCATAGATGCATGAAAAAGAAGAAAGGGAAGAAAAATATTACCTTAAGGTGGTGGTTCCGGTGGTGGTCTGATTGGTTAACACAATGCGGCCCAATCGAATTTGTGTGGAGTTCAGAGGAACCCACCAGAAACCTCTCTAATATAACCACTAAAATGATGTATACATGAATGATTTTTATTAAAATTTTTACCCCATCTTATTTTCAAATTTCATAATTAATTTTGGAGTCAATTTTATCAACACCCTTGTCCCAAAATGGAGTGTGAAAAGATGGAATGATTGACTTGGACTTAGGAAGTACGGGAACTAATACCAACTCAGGAAAGTGACTTAAGTCAAGTAAAAGTTTAAGAGTCGAGATTGGTTCAGGAAGTGGGTCCAAATCAAGAAGTTGAAACTCAAATCCACATTCATTTCCCACAATGGAATGTGACTTAATATTGGTGATTTAAGTTCAAGATTGACAGGTATGGGAATCAAAACTGACTCTAAAATATTACTCAAGTTGGTTAACAAAGCAGGAGTCAATATTGATTCGAGAATTTGAACTAGATCACAAATTTGAGAATCTAGGTCACTTTCTCATTGAGTTCAATTTCATGAAAATGAGAACTTGCTAATTTGTCAATGAGACTTTCAAAAGTATGAAATTGGTCAAGTTCAATATGATGATCATAAAAGATTGGTGATTCAATTTCATGATGAATTGACATAGGATTCAATGTTGACTCGAGAAAAAGATTGAAATCAGGTGAAGACACTGGCGTCATTATTGAATCAGGAAGTAGAATTGAATCACCAAGTTGAGATTCAGGATCATATTCATTCTCAAGTTCAATTCAGGAAAGGGATAACTTGCCAAACTGTCAATGTCATTTTCAAAATTTAGAGTTTGGGCAAGTTTAAATATGTATGCTGAAATGGAATCTTGTTTTCCAAAATAACATGATTCTTCGGCTCTAAGAGAATGGTTAGCGACATTAGAAATGGTCAAACGGTGAGAATGGAGAGTTTGGACCATTAGATCTATGTCATGATTACGAGCGATTTGAGCCTGAGTCATGGCTTCAAGCATCTTTTCATAGTCGATTAGGTCATCATTTTGTTATGAGTGAACTTGAAAAGATGAAGTTTTGTATTGGAATTTGTGGTGAAATTGTGAGTCCGTCAGATTTTGTGATTGTTGCTTGGACTCACGCATACTCAATTCCAAGATTGATGGTTTTTCTATTTTGACTAGTGAAACTGAGTATGAATCTTAAAAATATTGTGGACAAGGCGAATAAGGAGGACAAGTTGGTTGAAAATTAGACTCGGGGGAGGTGAATCCCCATCGACTTTGTGAAGAGTTGAAATTATTTTAAAAATTATGGTCATAAGATTGGGGGCATGGGTTATATTGATTCGGATAAGACCAATCCGGCACACTAGATTGGTTAAAGTTATGATATGCCGGGTTGGTAATATCCAAAAAAGAGGTCGGGGTGTAATATGGATTACCATTAAAATTGAAAAAATTATTGTTATAAGCCATATCACACAGAAAATGTCAAACACAAACAAAGAAAGACAAACAAATAAGCAAACAAATAAAAAAAAAAATCCT
Source organism: Agave tequilana (assembly GCA_038442645.1). Taxonomy (NCBI): domain Eukaryota; kingdom Viridiplantae; phylum Streptophyta; class Magnoliopsida; order Asparagales; family Asparagaceae; genus Agave; species Agave tequilana. The sequence continues at coordinate 36,454 of JAVJIF010026759.1, read as the reverse complement.
AACCTAAGTTAGGGTAAACTTTAGACCTAGACGATCCTAACGGGGAGTATATTGTTGAATTTGACCCTCGGCCAAGTAGGGGCAAGATTGGTGGGAGATATCCACACAAAAGCGACGGGCCTAATTAAGCCAAACCACCAGCCTTCGGGGTTTCGCCCCTCAATCCCCAACCTTAGTCACAGATTTGGCAAGAGTCAAATTCAAATCAACTTCCCCCTTAGATCAGTCTCCTATTTGAGTCCGAAATGTCTCTAGGGCCAGTGTCTACTCAGTTTTAGTTAGGTTGGGTTAGTGAGTGAGGAGATTGTGGGCTAAGGGAGGGTAATGACTCCCCCACCTTCTCTTGTTTATAGGACAAGCCCTTAAATCAATTTAGTGCAGTACAACTATATAAAAAAAAAGTAGCACTCAAGAAATATTTCATAAAAGAATGAACCTTATACTAAATTCTATGCACGCATACCTTGGCTCCAGCACTCTTCAACAGTGAATAGAAAATGTAATGAAATAGTCATGTGCCTAAATGCAAAGTCTAAATTATTTTTAGCATTTACAATCAACTTTTTACTATTGTGTTAGAAATGTATATACAATGAGTCAAACAAGAAAATAAATGCTACAGATATTAAACTATGCAATTCAGCCAACCTACAGAAAATATAGATTAGTAGTTCACTCAAATTACCATAGGAATATAGCAAATCTAAGGGCTTCTGGGCTCTACTTTCTTGAGCAGAGTCCAGGGCCACTTATATATCCACTGCAGCAAAAATTCCTTGTTGTTAAATCTGTACACCAAAAATAAAGAAGAAAGTTAATCAGAAATGTAAATCTAAAAAGAGAGTAACTTACCGTCCCTCCCCGGCAACGGCGCCAAAATTTGATTGAGGTTTTGCCTACACACAAGAATACAGAATTCTAGAACTTTAGGAATAGAATGTGCAAGTACTCAATACTACTGCTATAGCAAGTGGCTATGCGGGTCGTGATCCACAAGGAGGGACTAGCGATGGAAGCTTATTTAGCAAGTTCTCTTTTATGCTACAAAATATGATTAAAGATCTTCTTTTAGTTCTTTTAAAAGAAAAGAGAAAAATGAGTTAAAGTCAAGTTAGGAAGAAAGTTGTAGATAGAGAAAGTGGAGAAAATGGAAGTGGATATGTACAAAGAAGCTGAAAAAGAGTGAAAGAGATTTGGAAGATTGTGGTGTTGGTAATTTACACTAAAATTAAAAGAAAAGAAAACTAAAACCTAAAAAAGTTACTTACCTCTTCGGCGCCTGCTTATCTTTGACCCGTATCGACGATATACTTTTGCTTAAAGGCGAGCAAAGTATGACAAATAGGATCTTGACCATTCCCGTATTACACTATGAATTGAAGGGGCAAGCTACACTATCATAGAAATGAATATCCATCACCATAAGCCATCAACGGCACTTGTAAGGGCAACGCAACTTCGAAGCTATCGATTTCATTTGGATCTACAAACACAAAAGAGAGAAGTAAACGAAAACAAGAGTAAAGAAGAAAAAGAAATCTCGATTCGATTCAAATGACAATGGAAGAAAAAAGATCACTTGCACTGGTGTCACCTTCAGTATAAGCTTGCTCTCATTCCTCCATGAAAGTATCCTCTCCTCTCAGTTACATAAAGAAAATAAAAATTTCATGAAAGAAAATAAAAATCTAAGTTACAAACTATAAATTAGCCTAAATTCTATTCTCTGCTTGGTCATCCCCTTTTTACCTTTGATATTGCACGTATTTATAGGAGAAATGCAGAGGGTAGAAGAGTATGAAGATAAGGGAAGCTCTATTTCTGAATTTGAATCCTCCCCTTATCTCCAAACTTGATTTGATGTGGATATTCAGTTCTGATCTGCAGCATATTGGCCTATTTATTTCTAAATATAACTAATCAAATGATAGAATTAGAAATAGTGATCAACTTAAGAGTTGTAGCCCTTTAAGCTCTTTTTCTGGATCATCTTGAATCATCAGATTTGAGTTTTGGTAGCGAAGTTATGATTCAAATACGAAAATGTATCCAGCCAGAATCCAAGTCAAAATTGCTTCATCTCATCCGTTGATCTTCTCTCTATCCATTTATCCCTTTGAATTTGGACTCTGTATTTGATGTTATTCTCGGTTGATCTTTAACTTTAACCACTTGATTCACCAAAAACTGAATTTAACCAACTGAATTTGGAATCATCCTCATCTAACCAAATAGATCTAGTTAAATCTGAATTTAACTGATATTTATTCGATTTTATCCGCTTTCTCCCCATGATTATTTTCTACAAAATAGACATTTAAGACAAGAAATTTAGCTGATTTATTACATGATAAATGTGGATATGTAATAAAGAATAATGCAATAAATGGGTGCAATCACCGGGAACCCAATACAGCATACTTCCTGAATTAACCTTTTTGGTAGTCTGATTTGATCGATTTCAGTTTCAAATACTGTTTTCTAATATTTTAGATTTTTCATGATTTTCTGGAATTTTTCAGAATTATTTTGCAAAATCTTCAAAATCGGTGTCGATTGGTATCGCTGATTGATTCCTAAATTTTTAGTTTTCAAATGGAGTGAATTTTTATAAATGTCTTTCACGTTGCTTCTTAAAATCTCATTTTCTATCTAAACATATTTTTGAGATTTTTCTGAATTTATCAAAATTGACCGATTTTGGTGTTGACCGATATCGCCAGAAGATTTTAGGATTTTTACTTCAAAAATCAGACTGAATTTCTCGAATCTAATTTCACCAGGTATCTTAAAATAATATTTTCTATTTTTGATAATTTTTTGGAGCGTTTCTGAAACAGTCAAATTTTACCCTATTTAAATAATAATATTATTTTCCTTTCTTTTCTTTCTTATTTTTTCCTTCTCTACTCCTCTTCTTAATACACCCATGTTATCCTATTAATTTAATTATTTAATAATATATTTATTTATTATTTTCCTTATTTCCTTTCCTTTTCTTTATTTTTCCTTTTCCTTTCTTTTCTTTTCTTTCTTTTTTTCTTTTTCTTTTCTCTTTCTTCCTTCCCCTGCCTGCTCCACATGCCCCCATTCCCTATAACCACAGCAGCAACAGTATCATCAGCTGCAGCAGTAGCCCATCCCCCATCTCCACCATACTCTCCCTCTCCCTATCCTTCTATTTATTTTCCCATTTCCTTCTTTCTTTTCTTCCCATTCTCTCCATCTCGCTCTCTCCCACCAGGTCCACCTCCCTCTCCTTGACCGCCTGCCTCCACCAGTGCCGCCCACTGCCGCCGCTATCCTTAGGTCGGCGCCGCTGTCCCCAACCCCCCTCCTCTACTCCACCTCCCTTACCTTCAACCACTATCTCCTCTCCTCTAATTTCTCCATAAACCCATCACTCCACCTTCCTCTTCTTCTTCAAAATTTATCATCAATTCACCAATTCCTGCACTCCTATCACCCAAACACCATCTCCTCCTCCTCCAACTCCCCAATGTTAGCCCAAAGGCCCATCACTCTAGTTTTGATGATGATTAACTCATGTAGTTATAGTACTAATGATCTTGTGTTTATTTAGTCTTAGATTAGTGATCAAGATCTTAATACGTGTTTAGCTTCAACAAAGGATTTAAAGTCAAGTTTTGGAGTTAGCACGTGTTGATTCAAGAGCTTGTGCATCAAGACCGAGCCAGAGGTCGGTCGACCAGGCGGTCGACCAGGCGGTCGACCGACGTGCACAAAACATGCACGGCCAGGGCTGGTCGACCGCACGGTCGACCGCCAGAGAGTGTCTACTCTATGGAAGTGGGCCGGTCGACCGGGCGATCGACCGTTGGGCCATTGCCCTGAAGGCGGTCGACCGGCCGGTCGACCGACCTTCCCAACGGTCGAAAAATTGACAGTTGGCGGTCGACCGACAGCAGTGAGACTGCTGATTTGGACCCCAACGGCTAGTTGTTCTTAGCCTATAAATTAGGGCTCCCATGGGCTGTTTTATGCAAGATTTTTGGAGAGTTTCAAAGCTAGTTTTCCCATCTATTTTAGAGGTTTTCTCCACTTGTTTAAGAGCAAATATTTCCAAATCAAAAGGAAAGGTTTATCAAGAGTGTTTTGTAAAAGTGATTCTTTGAGTTTTCCTCCACCAAATCAATCCAAGTTTTTCTCACACATACTTGAGCTTTCCATTGCTAAATCCATCCTATAGGAGAATTATTGTGAGAGTTGTTTTAGGTGATCAAAGTATTGTGATCACCAAAGTTTTCATACTTTGTATTTGAGGAGGCGGACTTGCGGGTTCACGGTGTTTCGGGCTCTAGTGAGAACTCATTGTAGAGGTGCGGCCTCGGCAAGATAGTGTGCTTGCGGTGTGTAGTTCTTACGGGAACGAGTAAAGGGACTAGAGAGTCCAAAGGGGTTCTAGTGTGAACTCACTTGTAGGTGTTGCAGCACCAAGTGATCCGGTGGGATCGTTTTATAGTGAAAATCCTTCATAGTGTTGAAGGCGGGGACGTAGAGCAAGTGTGCTTGAACCTCGAAACAAATCTCCTGTGTTTCCGATTGCTCTCTCTCTATCTCTCACTTGTCTTTATATCATGCATGATTATATTGCTTTCATCTTTATATGCTTGATATATATTTGTGCTCAAATTGATATATGCTTGGAGATTGTTTGCTCACACTTGTATTCAACCAAGAGAGTCAAAGTGACACCTCAACTCTTATCTAGAGGAATCTTGAGGAGTTAGTTCAGAGCCCTTCACGGAAAATTCGGCTACACTCTTAGGTTATACTTGGTGTGTTTAGTTTAAGAATTTTTAGTTTGCATAAATAGTTTTAATTCCGCATTAATTCACCATTAGATTAGGTAGTCACCTATTAACCCCCCTCTAGGTGATTTCAATTGATATCAGAGCCAAGTGCTCTTGATTTGGGTCTAACAACCTAGAGTTAAAGATCCTTATTTTATAGCTAATCACAATATTTGTACACACACATGGATTTCATGTCACCTCTCACATTTGATATTCTTAACATCCAAACTTGGAAAGTTAAGATGTCTATGTACCTCAAAGGCCTAGGAATTCATGTTTATCTTGTTACCATTAAGGATTCATATTTTTGTAATAGCAAGTATATTGAGGCAACTCAAAGGCCATTCATGCCTTAAAGTCAACCCTAAATGATGAATATTTGTCTAGGGTTTCTAACATTGATTCGGCTTTTGTAGTATGGAACACCATTGTCTCCCTTGGCGAACAAGAACAATACTATGCGGGGAGCGACTCGGATGTTGGAAGTGAGGCTTCCAATGTATGCTACATGGTCCAAGGGGATAACCCCCTTGAGGTAAACTCCGAATCCGAGTTAGAAGAGGATGTTGATATGTCTTATAATGAACTTGAATCATTTTGTCAACAACTTCTTGAAAAATATGAATTAAAAAGGATAATAAGAAAATGAAAAACAAATTTGATTCCTTGTTAAAAGAAAAAAATTCTTTTCAAAATAAATTAGAATGCATTTCAAAAGAAAATGAATTTTTGAAAAATGAGAATATTTTCTTGTCCTCTAAGCTAAATGATCTTTGTGAAGGAAATATTTCTTTGAAAAATAAGATTAATTTGGTGGAAAAAGAAAAAGAGATTCCTTTAAATGAAAACAACTCTTTGAAAAGAAAAATTAATTCAAAGAGAAAGACAATGTTTCTAAAAAGAAAAGAATTGTTGATCATGCTTTTCATACCACAACCATTGATAAAAATAAAGTTAAATTTTTGAAAAATAAAATAGATTGTTTGAGCTCAACTTTGAGCAAATGTGCATTTAACCATTCTAAATTGGAAACCTTATTTCAAAGGAAACAAGCTCCACATGTTCATGCACATCACCCACAACATGCATATGCACACTTTGCACGTCATGATCACACTCATACACATATGCATGATAGAGTGTACAAGTGTACACATTGCGGCCGCAAAGGTCATCTAGTAAAATTTTGTTATGATAAGATAAATTCTATTAATTTTGCTAATAAAAATGTTTGGGTTTCTTACAATGCTAACCCCCGAGGACCCAAAAGAAAATGGGTACCAAAATTCTCACCTTTTGTATTTGATGTAGGTGTGGGCTCTCACATGACGTGAGAGAATTGGTGCCTTGGTGGTGGATGCATGGGCTTGATGGACACTACAAATTGATGCATCACTATCAAGGAAGTTTGGTGGAACGACCACCATGTTTTGGAGATTTGGAGTATAGTTCTTATGGTTGGTAACTATCTCTAAACTCCTATTTTAGTTTACATGCATTTATATTTGATGATTTTTAGCATGTTTTAGTGTTATAAAAAAATAATCATGTTTTGTACTTCATGTGGTAAATACTTATTTAGATGTAATTTTTGTCAAAACTTGTGTATATACGTGTACAACTAGTAAGCTACATTTGATTCATATACGTTTGCACTTCATTGTTCATTTGTACTCACTACATGCACATGTATAGCCTAGTTTTGATGATTCTCTCATTTATACTTGTTTTGCCTATTTTTGTGCATATTTTACTTCATGTATATGTATTTTTGTTCAAAACTAATAAATATACATGTATGCCCTTGAGTCACTTGCCTTCATGCAAATACTATATAGACTCTTTTTATATTTGGGATATATATGCACATTGTTAGTTTTGGATAAAAACATACATATACCTAGAAGTTTGTTTTTAGATGAAAAATGAAATTTCATGATTTTCACATGTTTGATGTTTTGAGCTTTATTGCTTAGTTTTATGAAAATGCTATTCACATATTTCTTGTGCACTCACACTTTATTTGTTTACTCATGACATTGTTTTCATGGGAACTTTTGTGCTTTATAGATTTCTAGTGTCAACTCCTATGTATTTAGTATGTTTCATGATATACATATGATTTGGTCTCATATTTGAAGGATCTTTAACTAGTTTTTTAAAAATTACTTTAACTAGTTATTTATTCTTCATTTGATAGTGTTTTCACTATAAAAATATTGTCAAACTCGTGTTTTTGAAAACCCATACCAACCCCAACAAGGGCGGATGGATGGGCGACCATGCCTTGTATGCTCAAATTACATATCTTTTATCATGTGCATAAAAAGGGTGGATTTTTATGAGTTATATACTGGATTCACTAGTTTCAATTGGTATCACAATTGATAGTTTTTTTGTATACTCATGTTTTATTTTCTATATATGTATGCTTTAAATTTCAATAATATCAATTTCTATTGGTATTTCTTTTCATACATATATATGATTTGATTGTGCATGATTTATAAGATATTTATATGTTTAAAACACAAATTATGTTTATGCTAAGCTTGAATTAAATCTTGATTTTTAATTGGTATCTCAATTGGTACTTTTATAAGCTTATGCATTATTTTCAATTGGTATTTTTATTGGTATCAATATTTACAATATATTTTAATTGGCATCAATATGTTTCGATTGGGTTTAAATTTCAATTGATATCAATATGTTTTACCTATTTGGTATCAAAATTTACCACATATTTCAATTGATATAAAATATTTTCTTTCATTGGTATCAAAATGTACAAATGTTTCAATTGCAATTGGTATCACAAATTTTCTATTTTTATATAGTATCAAAATCTTGTGATATCTCAAATTGATTTGTTGATTTAAGAAAAATTCAAAATTTGTATTGTTTATTTACAATTAGTATCTTAAAAAAAAATTTTTTGTTTATTTACAAAGGTATCTCAAAATGTGTTTTTATTACCTTAAGCAAATATAAAAATTTGTATTTAAGAATGTTTTGATATGTATTGTCTATATGTAAGGGGAGCTTAACATCTCTTCTATATATAGATTCATGTTGAGTGTATCTTATATTGAGGAGGTTGACATCTCTTCTTTATGTGATACACATGTGTAAGGGGAGCTTTACATCTCCACTTATGCATTGTATATTATGCGTTATGTGAGTTAGGGCTTGTCATCCCTTCTTCATGTATTGCATGTATGTAGGGAAGCTAACTTAGCATCTTCCTCTTCATGCATGTATATCGCATATATATCCTTATAATTGATTTGTTTCATCTTACCCCTTTGTTGATGATTGACAAAAAGAGGGAAAAAGATTTTGAGTTTATATATGCATATTTGAGTTTTTGCATATATTGAGTTTATGCATTTTACAAAAAAGGAAAAATGATTTTGAAGGTTTAAACAAAAAGGGGGAGAAGTGTTTTTGGGAAAAAGAACTTTTGACTTGTGTGTTTTTGGGAAAAAGAACTTTTGACTTGTGTATTTTCTCTCACCTTGTTTATGCATATACAATTTTTAGTTTTATGCGCTTTATTGCCATATCTATTTGCTTATTGCTATGTATGAGTTAGGGGGAGCTTCTATGAAGCTTAACTTTAATCCATGCATATATAACTCCATGAGTTTTGTCATCATCAAAAAGGGGGAGATTGTTGGCCCAAAGGCCCATCACTCTAGTTTTGATGATTAACTCATGTAGCTATAGTACTAATGATCTTGTATTTATTTAGTCTCAGATTAGTGATCGAGATCTTAGTAGGTGTTTGGTTTCAACAAAAGATTTAAAGTCAAGTTTTTAGAGCTAGCACGTGTTGATTCAAGAGCTTGTGAATCAAGACCGAGCCAGAGGTCGGTCGACCGGGCGGTCGACCGACGTGCACAAAACGTGCACGGCCAGGGCCGGTCGACCGCACGGTCGACCGCCAGAGAGTATCTGCTCTCTGGAAATGGCCCGGTCAACTGGGCGATCGACCGCTGGGCCATTGCCCTGAAGGCGGTCGACCGGCCGGTTTACCGACCTTCCCAACGGTCGAAAAATCGACCGTTGGCGGTCGACCGGGCGGTCGACCGACAATAGTGTAGACTGCTGATTCGGACCCCAACGACTAGTTTTTCTTAGCCTATAAATTGGGGCTCTCATGGACTGTTTTATACAAGATTTTTGGAGAGTTTCAAAGCTAGTTTTTCCCATCTATTTCAGAGGTTTTCTCCACTTGTTTAAGAGCAAATATTTCCAAATCAAAAGGAAAGGTTTATCAAGAGTGTTTTGTAAAAGTGATTCTTTGAGTTTTCCTCTACCAAATTAATTCAAGTTTTTCTCACACACACTTGAGCTTTCCATTGCTAAATCCATCCTATAGGAGAGTTGTTATGAGAGTTGTTTTAGGTGATCAAAGTGTTGTGATCACCAAAGTTTTCATACTTTGTATTTGAGGAGGCGGACTTGCGGGTTCGCGGTGTTTCGGGCTCTAGTGAGAACTCATTGTAGAGGTGCGGCCTCGGCAAGCTAGTGTGCTTGGGTGTGTAGTTCTTGCGGGAACGAGTGAAGGGATTAGAGAGTCCAAAGAAGTTCTAGTGTGAACTCACTTGTAAGTGTTGCGGCACCGAGTGATCCGGTGGGATCGTTTTATAGTGAAAATCCTTCATAGTGTTGAAGGCGGGGACGTACAGCAAGTGTGCTCGAACCTCGAAACAAATCTCCCGTGTTTGCGATTGCTCTCTCTATCTCTCACTTGTCTTTATATCTTGCATGATTATATTGCTTTCATATTTATATGCTTGATATATATTTGTGATCAAATTGATATATGCTTGGGGATTGTTTGCTCACACTTGTATTCAACCAAGAGAGCCAGAGCGGCACCTCAACTCTTATCTAGAGAATCTTGAGGAGTTAGTTCAGAGCCCTTCATGGGGAATTCGGCTACACTCTTAGGTTATACTTGGTGTGTTTAACTTAAGAATTTTTAGTTTGCATAAATAGTTTTAATTTTGCATTAATTCACCATTAGATTAGCTAGTCACCTATTCACCCCCTCTAGGTGATTCACCCAACACCACCACCATCACCACCACCACCACCATCAACCACCACCATCGCCATCACCTTCAACTACAACAACATCAACAACACCACAACACCCAAACACCAGAACACACCCCTACCCTAGGCCCAAGCCGGCGCCGCCCCCCCAGGTCGCCGGCCAGCCACCCCCTCCCTTCTTCTTTCTTTTCCTTCTTTTCTTCTTTCTTTCCTTCCTTTCTATCTTTCTTTCTTTTCTTCTTTCTTTTTTTTATTTTTTCCTATTTTAACCCTCCTTCTTATTTTCCTTATTTACCATCCCTCTCATTCCCTAATTACCCCTTCATGCTACAACTCTCTCTCTCTCTCTCTCTCTCTCTCTCTCTTTCTCTCTCTTTCCCCCTATAACTCTCTCTCAGCCTCCTTCTCTCTCTAACTAATTCTGTAAGATCCCTAGTTAGAAATACGGTATTTTTATTTTCCTAAAGTATTTATTTTAATTTAAAAATTATTATTATTATTATTTTTTAATCAACTTAATTTATTATTTTCTTTCTTGTGATTATTATTATTATTAAATATGAAAATTATTTTAAGATAGTAAATGGTATTTTAGCTTTATATATTCTTACCAATATTAATTATCAATATTTTTAGTTACTTATTACTATTAGTTTTATATTTACCATTATTATTATTAATTGTTAACTTAATTATTATTCCCATTATTTCATTAAGGTTATTATTCATTATTATTATTATTGGTAGTAATTATTATTATTATTATTTATTGTTATTACTATTAGTGCTATCTTTATTTTTATTATCAGTACTTATTAATTATTATTAGTGTTAGTATTATTTTATTTATCTATTCTAATAGTTGTACTAATATTGGTTGTGATAGTAATTAATTCTATTATTAATTCATTATGATAATTATTTATTTTTATTTAGTGCTTCTATTATTGTTGTCATTATTATTATTAATTAGGATTATTATTATTATTTGGTAATAATTACCATTACTAGTTAAGATTATTATTATTATTTATTATTTTTAGTAAGAGTTATTGAATTTATTATTAGTACTATTTTGTATTTATTATTATTATGACTACTACTATTATTATGGCTTGTATGTTTATATTTTTAGTAGTAGCATTATTCTTGTTCCCTTTTATCCTTGTTCCTACCCATCCATACCCAATAGCATACCCTTTATCCTATTACCCATTTACTTATTTGGATCCAACTCAAAACCCGTTGCCTTTACCCATTATATCCACAAACCCGTAACCCATTAACTAATCCTATATAATCTCAACTTAACCTAATCTAACCCTGACCCTAAACAAATCCTCCTCTCCTTCTTTTACACAGCCGCACAAAGACCCATCCATGGATGAACGACTCCACAAACTCTAAGATCTTGCCGCATCCACCATCAACATCATGTTGCAGCCAGGCCTATCCTCTCATGGCGCAAGCAACCCCATCGCCCCCTCCTCCATGTGCTCCAGCACCCAGGTAGCCGGCCTGCTCCCTTCCCTGGCCTTCAGGCCGAGATCCCCAGGCCAAGTCCGCCCTCCGCCGTCGACTCGTGGCCTCTTGCGGCAGTCCTCGAGGCTCGGCATGTTGTCGTCCACCTCCTCAACCATCCAGCCACAACCACCATTGGCTCCATCCCGAACAATCTGCAGCTGCCCTCGAACCGGAGTGCCGACATGCTCTGCAACTCCTCCGGCGCGCCTCCAGTCCACCACCACCCCCTTGCAGTAGCCAAGCCTGCAACCACAGCCACATTTTCCCTCATGGCTGCCCAAATCTTTCCCCACTCTAGGCCGAGCTCTCCGTGTGCATAGCCTATGGCGCACACCCAAGCACGCCTTATTGGCTATAGCACCCCCATGTCCAAGATCACCATTCCTCCCTCCTGCAGAACCCCACACAACAACCAAGTTGCACCCTCTTCCCCCATGCTGCCGTGACTGATCTCCCCTCTTTCTCCCTTTATTATTTTTGCATGCATAAAGTGGGTTTTATTAAAGGTACTTGTATATTATATTAAATATTATATTAATGAATGTAATGTTAATGAAATAATATGTGTTATTTCATGTGGGTTATTTTCATGTGCGGAAAATATCTTCTTCCGAGCCATTTTTCGGCTCTCTGTGGAACGCCGTGGATCACCGTAGGCGAGCGCGAATGCACCCACGCCCTTCATGGCGATATTCTCTATCCAACGACACCCTCCGCGACCCCGGACGCCTCCGTCGGAGCCTCCGTCGGTGCGCCGCAAATCGGCTCGAGGTTAGTTTTACATTTTTGTATGGTGGCAATATTGTAATAATTGAGAAATTTATATAAATGTGTGTTGGTGTGTGCGTGAGTGGTGACATGCATACATGTGTATGCATGATGTATATGAATGCATGGGTGTGAATTAATTAATGTTTAGGTGTTTATAGTTAATAGTAGATATTTATTAATTTAGATATGTATGCAAGTATGTTGGTGTATGTGTATACTTGTATACGTATATATGTGGGTGTACACATATGTGTATGCGTGTATATTGTGGAATGTATACGTGTACGAGAGTATGGTTATTTTAGTTCATGTGTTTGGTTGCGTGTTGCAGTGTTTCGAATTCATTTGGTGAGATCCGGACCAGTTGCAGGAGACCCGGACCCGATTCAGATTCGTGCTTGTTGTGGACCTGATACATAAGCAATCCAAAGACCGGTCCATTGGATGATCCGTAAATCAGTGCCAGTTCGTACAGTTAAGGCTAGGCGGCGATTCGGTTCCGAAACCGCATCATTTCATGTGAGTGTTTGTTCTTGTGTCAATTTCTTCTTTATCGTTATTGTGTATTATTGCATTATTTCATGTGAGTTTCTGTTATATTTTACCAGCTTGACTTGTTGCATCGCTTCATGAGACATTAGGGATTGTTCACTTTATCTGTGTAATTGATATGAGCGTGTATCAGTGTTAGTTTATGTGACTGTAGTTCGTCGTTGTTAGCTTAGGCCTAGTATTGATATACGTAGACGAGACTTGACCTTGTTACTGACCTAGCTATGACAAATCCCAGAACATATATACATATTGATTTAAGGTTGATGAATTCTTGATAGAGGTTAGAGATCTATACTAAGTGTAATGATTTGTAGTTATATTGTTAGTGACACATTTTGAAGGTAAGCATTGAGATATTGTTATTTTTGTGAATTTTTAAGAAATTGTTTAGAGCCTTGATCATGTACACACAGGTATATTAGTCGACTTGCCCTTTCCTTATAGTCGACTTACACCTTTTATTAGTCGACTTATCTCTCCTATTAGTCGACTTACTCCTTGTATAGTCGACTTATCCTATTTGTTAGTCGACTAACCCACTACCCTAGTTGACTTGCTCCTACCCTAGTTGACTAACTCTAGTCTGATTGCTGCTGATAGATTTCTATGGATTGAGGATTTTACCCTTTAGTTATGATCTTGGCTATAGTTGGATGAATATGGTTATGAGGAATAGGCATAAATTGGGTTGACCCGACCTGGTGGATTTTAGATATATTCTCTTGATATATTACTTGAGTTTTATAGATCTTGTGATTGACCTTGATAGAGTAAGAGTGTGTGATAATCTTATTCTTTTGAAATATAAGGATTTGATTATGTGTATCAGGACATGTAGTATTTTAGTTATTGGGATTTTGATATATCGGTGACTCAGAGAAGATATATATCGATGACTTGAGGATCAGAGTAGATTGATAGGGAGAGACAGTTTATTGATATATTGAGATGGTGGTTTATTGAACCAGATTACTGATACGGATTGATACTTGATGTTCACGATGATTGTATTGAGATTATTGGTTGATAGATTAGTTACTATTGTATTTTAGTGCAGATGGATGTGAGATATTGACTAGTCCTAGATTAGACTGTCTATTCAGCAGTATCTGGATTCGTTATTGTATAAATTCATGTTATTGAAAGTTACTGGGAAAATATTGTTAGACCGTAACACTTTCATTGTTCTATTGTTCTACCGTTTACACGGTAATATTGTTCACATTGTTATTGTTACATTGATATTGTTACTGTCAACGTATCGTCCCAGTAATCGAAATAACATGGATATTGATTGTTATAAATAATAATGTAAATTGACAACTTACACTGGGATTGGGGAAATTAATGGAAGAGACAACGTCTGTATTTTGGGTGGACCTAGGATACAGGTTGCGCAGCCGAGATACGGTTCCACTGCAGGGTTCCGGGGGATGACTGACATCTCGTATTGTTCATATTGTCATTGTTATTGACACATTGTTATTGTTATGACTACCTAGCGGTAGGACCTGGTTCAGTGCCAGGTAATTGGGCCGTGGTTCCGGGTATGTACAGAACCTACCTAAAGCATGGACAATATCTCTTCTATTAATTTCAATAAATTTAGGATATCGATTGACACGTGTAGTAGGCGTAGTATGGGATGCGTCTATTACAAGTGGTAATTGGTATTCGCTGACATAATAAATGATAATGAACTGTTATAATGTATTGTGACTGACTATAATCACTTGGCTGTGTATATATATAACTATGATAAACATATGACTATAACCATGACCAGATTTATATACCAGATTAGTGACATTGTTAGGATTCACATGTAGACATCAGTTGTTTATTTACAGTTGTGATAGTTGTCTTATATCTTCATTCATGTTGTTATCAGATATACTACAGTTCAGTTATTTATCATGTTATTTAGTTTCTTATATCTGTAGTTGTTCTTGTTATTACTTTATGCACATTGTTTATATGCACGAGCTTTCCCTTTACACACACACACTCACTAGATCGCTTTCTGACGACCCTGGATTTGCACGTCCAGATATTGGACGCTTGTTTCTATTGTGCAGGTGTTCGATGAGACTGTACGCTTTGCGAGGAGATGGACGCTCTTCCTTTTGATTCTGGTATTCTTGCATTTCTTTATTCTTACTATTATTCTTTGATTCATGTACATCACACTTGGCTTCTATTCTATTCCTTATTTCATTTGAGATCATGTGTAGCCTTATATGTATCATTGCAGTGATCGTTGATTATTATGGTTTAGATTTATAACTTGTTCAGGTTAATTTAGGCTTAGCGTGTATACGTGGGGTACTTTCCTCGCGTATATACGTCGCTGACTCTCGTCGCGACTCCGTTTTCACGTATTTTGGGAAGCGGGGCGTGACAAATTCTTCACTCTCTCCTCTCTCATTCTCTCTCTAATATATATGTATATATATTAATTATATTGTATGGATTAGTGGCATGTACATGTTTATGGTGTTCCCAGATTTTACGGCATTTTTCAGTGATTTTAGACGAGCACTTTGTTGGCCCAAAGGCCTATCACTCTAGTTTTGATGATGATCAACTCATGTAGTTATATTTACTAATGATCTTGTGTTTAATTAGTGACAGATTCATTATCAAGATCTTAGTAGGTGTGGAGCTTCAACAAAGGATTTAAAGTCAAGTTGGAAGCTAGCACCGGTTGATTCACGAGCCTATGCATCAAGACCACATCTAGAGATGAGCTTGGTGGATTGCATTTGGACCAAGTCAAGAAGATGAGAAGCCTTCAAGTGAAGACTTCAAGAGGATGAAGACTTGTGTCTAGGTATAAGATTTTTATTTGTTTTAGTTAAAATGTAAAGGATAGAATAGATTGGTGGATTGCTCAAGTCATATCACACACACACTCTTGAGATTTAATTGTCTTTTCATAAAAGAATTTTTAGTTAGAAAAGACTCTTTCTTTTTGGTAAAAGATTTTTCATTGGACAAAATACATGTCTTGGTTTTTGATGTTACCTATATACATATCTTTCAAAACCAAGTTTAGAGCCTTATGTCAAAAAACTAGATATTCATCTTATTTGTGTAGTGGATCATATCCATACACACTATGCTTTAAAAGTATATCTTGTTTTTGTATTTGATGAGATTTTCCTTATGACAAAATATCTACTTTGGGTTTTGGTAATTTCTTATTTACATATCCTTTAACCAAAACAAGTTTAGTGCTTTATGTCAAAAACTAGATATTTCATCTTGATTGTGTGGTGGATCATATCCATACACACTTTGCTTTATAAGTTCAAAATATCTTGTTTTTGTATTTTGTGAAGTTATGGAAAAACAAGTTTTAGAAAAACATATTTTTAGAAAAACAGTTTTTATTTTTGATTGAAACTATTTTTCTGGATTTACTGTGAATTTCTGGGATTTTTATTAAGTTAAAAGACCAATCTTTAATCCCATTTTTCTGGTTCTGGCAGTTCTGATTTTTCAGAACTGACAGTGGCCGGTCGACCGGGTCGGTCGACCGGACATGCACAGACGTGCACGCCAGTGTGCATTGGAGGATCGGCCGACCGGGCCGGTCGACCGCTCCAGAGAGCTTGCTCTCGGGAAACTTCGGTCGACCGCACCGGTCGACCGACAGAGAAGGAATTCTCTGCTCCAAGTGCTCGGTCGACCGAGCCGGTCGACCGGAGGCTGCAACGGTCGGATTTTGACCGTTGCCGGTCGACCGGACCGGTCGACCGGAAGCTCTGACAGAGCCCAACGGTCAGATTTTTCTGGCCTTTATAAAAGGGGGTTTTGTCATTGTTTTGAGCCAAGATTTTTGGAGACCTTAGAGCTAGTTTTTTCCCAGTCTTTCTGAAGGGTTTTTCTCCACAAAATTAGAGTCAATACTTCCAATTAAAAGGAGAGTTTTATCAAAGAGTGTAAAAGAGATTTTCTTGAGTTTTTCACCAAAGATTCTTTCCTTGCTTTCTCACACAAACACTTGAGCATCCATTGAGCTATTCATTCTATAGGAGTGTTATTGTGAGAGGATTTTAGGTGATCAAGAGTTGTGATCACCAAAGTTCATCTTTGTTCTTTGAGAAGGCGGACGGTTGTGTTCGCGGTTTGTTTCGGGTCCTAGTGAGGACTTGGTGTTGTTGGGTCCTAGTAAGGACTTGTAGCTTGAGGTGCGGCCTCGACGAGCCGGTGGGCTTGTGGTGTGTAAGGGACTTTGGGAGTCCGAGGGCTTGTAGGTGTTGCGGCACCAAGGAGAGATCCGGTTGGATCGTGCATAGTGGAAATCCTTCGTGTGTCGAAGGCGGGGATGTAGAGCAAGTGTGCTCGAACCTCGAAACAAACCCTTTGTGTTTGCGATTGCTCACTCTTGCTCTCTTTCTCTCTTTGTCTCTTTTATATCTTGCATTGCTTCATTATTGTCTATCTCTATATGCTTGATATAATTGCTTGTGAGCTTAATTGATAAACTTGCTTGGGATTGCTTGATAACACTAGTATTCAACCAAGAGAGCCAACGCGGCACCTCAACCCATTCAAGGGGAATCTAGAGGAGCTTGTCCAGAGCCTCGCAAGGGGAATTCGGCAACACTCTTGCATTATACATAAGTGTTTAATTAAAAGAAGTTTAATTTGGTCATCTTAGTTTTAATTCCGCATTATTTGTTCATAAGTGACCATTAGATTAGCCATCACCTATTCACCCCCCCTCTAGGTGATCTTAAAATTGGTATCAGAGCTAGTGCTCTTGATATTGGGTCTAACAACCTAAGAATTAAAGATCCTCTTTTTAGGCTAATCACAATATTTGTACACACACCATGGACTTCATGTCACCACCCACCTTTGACATCCTTAACATCCAAATTTGGAAGGTTAAGATGTCATTGTACCTCAAGGCCTTAGGAATTCATGTCTATCTTGCCACTACTTATAATGCATATTGTATAGATGGTAAGAATATTGAGGCTAATGCAAAAGCCCTTCATGCTCTTAAATGTACCCTAAATGATGAATATCTTTCTAGGGTTTCTAATGTTGAATCGGCTTTTGTAGCTTGGAACATCATCACCTCCCTTGGCGAAAAGGACCTATACTATGCGGGGAGCGATTCGGACGTTGGGAGCGACACCTCCAACGTATGCTACATGGTCCAAGGGGATAACCCCCTTGAGGTAACTACCGAATCCGAGGTAGAAGATGATAGTATGTCATATGATGAGCTCTCTACATTTTGTCAATTATTGCTTGAGAGATATGACATAATTAAGAAAGAAAATAAAAATTTGAAAAAGGACATTGCTTGCATGCATAATGAACATGACTCATTTAAATCTAACATTGCATGTTTAGAAAAAGAAAATAAAGATTTGAAAAATGAGAATGTTTCCTTGCGTTCTAAATTAAATAATCTTTGTGAAGGAAACACTATTTTGAAAAATAAAGTTGATTTGGTGGAAAAACAAAAGGAAGTTGTTTTTCAAGAAAATAAGTCTTTGAAAAGAAAAATTTGTGAAAAAGGAAAAGATTTTGTTTCTCAAAAGAAGAAGAAAAATGATTTCATATCTCACCATACTTTTCATGCCACCACTAGTGAGATTAATGTTTTGAAAGATAAAATTAATGATTTGAGTTCAACCTTGAACTCTTGTGCATTCAATCATACTAAATTGGAGTCTTTGTTTTCAAAGAAACAAACTCCATCCATTCATGCACATCATCATGCTTATGTTGCACACCATGATCATACCCACTCACATAAGCATACTAAGGTGTACATATGTACACATTGTGGCCGCAAAGGCCATTTAGCAAAATATTGTTATGATAGATTAGGTCATTTCAATTTTGCTAAGAAGAAGAACTTTTGGGTTCCTTATAATAAAGCTAACCCCAAAGGACCCAAGAAAATATGGGTACCAAAACCCCCACCCTTTGATTTTGATGTAGGTGAGGGCTCTCACAAAACGTGAGAGATTTGGTGCCTTGATGGTGGGTGCATTTGAACTAAAATGACATATACTTGGAGCATCGCTATCAAGGAATTTTGGTAGGTCAACCACCATGCTAGGAGCTTTGAAGTTGGTAACAAGTTCTAAACTCCTATTTCATTTATGTACATGCTTTTTAATTTCATGTATCATATAGCATGTTCATATTTTTTTTGGGTGCTTCATGTGGCATTTACATGCTTA
Source organism: Agave tequilana (assembly GCA_038442645.1). Lineage (NCBI taxonomy): Eukaryota > Viridiplantae > Streptophyta > Magnoliopsida > Asparagales > Asparagaceae > Agave > Agave tequilana. The sequence continues at coordinate 17,499 of JAVJIF010026759.1, read as the reverse complement.
AATGTAGAATGTGTCAAAACTTGCATTTATACATATATGAATAGTGAACTACAATTGACTCATATATATTTGAACTTCATGCTCATTTGTATCCACTATATGCATGTGTATAGGCTAGTTTTGATGATTCGGTCATTTATACTTGTTATGCTTATCTTTGATCTTACTTCATGTATATGTGTGTTTAATTCAAATCTAATAAATATACATGTATACCCTTGAGTCATTTGCCTTCATGCAATATATATTGGACTCTTTTCATATTTGGGATATGTATGCATATTGTTAGAATTGGATAAATCATACATATACCATGAAGATTAGTATTTTAAATAAATAATAATAAAATTTTTTTTTTCATTTGTACAACAAAATGTGATTTATGATCTTTTTGAGCTTGAATGACTATTTTCATAAAACATTGCTAAATACAAAATACTTTATGAAAATATATGATTTGTTTTAAGATGAAAAATAAGATTTTCATGAGATTCATGCTTCACTTTCTATTTTCATGAAAATACCATTTACATAACCATTGAACACTCATCTTTTATGATAAAAGATAATTTTTGAGCTTTATGGACTATGAGTGCTTGAACTTTTATGTATTTAGTATTATTCATGGAAAACATTTGACTTTGTATTTTTGAAGGATCTTTAACTAGTTTGTCAAAAATCCATTTAAACTAGTTATCTATTCTTCAAATTGATTCACATGATCCTATTTGAAATCATATGGATAAATTCTTTTGTATTTTCAAAATTTATTTGATGCTTCATGATTTGAATATTAGTTTAAATGTTAGCATTTGTCAACACTTGGATTTATACTTATACACATTATGGATCACAAATAAATCTATATATGATTGGGTTTGAATGCTTATTTGTGCCCATTAGGTGTGTTAGTATAGCCTAAGTTTTGATGATTATTACATTTTAAACTTGTATTCCCATTTTGGATTCATGCTATGATCATGTGCTTTCATTTCATGTATATGTTTGTCTTGCCAAAATATTAAGTTATACATGGATACCTCTTGAGTCATTTGCCTTTCATGCAAATCTATATATAGACTCAAATGTATTTTAAGGATATGTATGTATACTTAATGTCTTGTCAAAACATACATATATCTTGAAATATAAATTTTTGTCTTTAATAAAAATTTTGTAATTTTTTCAATAAAATTTTTGTGATGGATTTCATGATTTCAAAATTTTAAGGAATATTGAGTTTTATTGCTATTTTTCATGATACCATGTTCCACATAACACTAGCACACTCACTTCTTTTTGATATGGACTTTATGGATAGAGTGCTTTTTGGTGCCTTGTGTTTCATTGATATTTCATGAAAATTTTTTGCTTTATTCCTTGATTGAAGGATTCCGTACTAGTTGTTAAACATTTCCATTTAACTAGTTCGAATTCTTCAAGTGGTAGATTATGTGATATATACACCTAAGCTTATTTTTCTATTGGTATCATTGGTTATTTGCAATTGGTATCAATATGAACTTTTTTTTGGTATATACTCATATTTTGCTTTTCCTATATATGTATGTATCCATCTCAATTGATATAATTTCTTCATACATATATATGATAGTTTTTGTGCTTGTTTTACAATTGGTATCTTTTGAAGCACAAAGATTGTTGATCCTAAGCTTAATTAGAATTTCAAATTGGTATCCCATAATAAGCTTGTGCATTGTGCTTTGAAATTAGTATCAAAAACTCAAAAAGATTTTTTAAGAAAAATTCAAAATTTTTGATTTGTATTGTCTATATGCAAGGAGAGCTTAACATATCTTCCATATGTAGATTCATGTTGAGTGTATTGTGTATTGAGAAGCTTAACATCTTTTCTTTATGTGGTACACGTGTGTAGGGGGAGCTTCACATCTCCTCTTATGCATTACATAATATGTGTTATGTGAATTGGGGCTTATCATCCCTTCTTCATGAAATGCATATGTGTAGGGAAGCTAACTTAGCGTCTTCCTCTTCATGAATTTATATCGCATATAAATTTTATTGATTGATTTGATTACCCCTCTTTGATTTCATTGTTTTTGACAAAAAGGGGGAGAAAATTTGTTTGATGATTTGAACTTTGAACCCTTTGTTGATGATTGACAAAAAGGGGGAGAAGTATTTGAGTTATATGCATGATTTCCTTAAGGGGGAGAAGTATTTGTTCCTTACTTAAGGGAGAGAAAAGATTTTGAGAGTTTTTATACTTGTGCTTTTACTCATGCATCACAAGAAATAAAAGATTTGTTTTGTTTTAACATGCATTCATTTGCATACATTTTTATGTGCTTCATTGAATATCTATTGCTTATTTATTATGCATGAGTTAAGGGGGAGCTTCTTTGAAGCTTTACTTTAATCCATGCATATATAACTTCATGAGTTTTGTCATCATCAAAAAGGGGGAGATTGTTGGCCCAAAGGCCTATCACTCTAGTTTTGATGATGATCAACTCATGTAGTTATATTTACTAATGATCTTGTGTTTAATTAGTGACAGATTCATTATCAAGATCTTAGTAGGTGTGGAGCTTCAACAGAGGATTTAAAGTCAAGTTGGAAGCTAGCACCGGTTGATTCACGAGCCTATGCATCAAGACCACATCTAGAGATGAGCTCGGTGGATTGCATTTGGACCAAGTCAAGAAGATGAGAAGCCTTCAAGTGAAGACTTCAAGAGGATGAAGACTTGTGTCTAGGTATAAGATTTTTATTTGTTTTAGTTAAAATGTAAATGATAGAATAGATTGGTGGATTGCTCAAGTCATATCACACACACACTCTTGAGATTTAATTGTCTTTTCATAAAAGAATTTTTAGTTAGAAAAGACTCTTTCTTTTTGGTAAAAAGATTTTTCATTGGACAAAATACATGTCTTGGTTTTGATGTTACCTATATACATATCTTTCAAAACCAAGTTTAGAGCCTTATGTCAAAAAACTAGATATTCATCTTATTTGTGTAGTGGATCATATCCATACACACTATGCTTTAAAAGTATATCTTGTTTTTGTATTTGATGAGATTTTCCTTATGACAAAATATCTACTTTGGGTTTTGGTAATTTCTTATATACATATCCTTTAACCAAAACAAGTTTAGTGCTTTATGTCAAAAACTAGATATTTCATCTTGATTGTGTGGTAAATCATATCCATACACACTTTGCTTTATAAGTTCAAAATATCTTGTTTTTGTATTTTGTGAAGTTATGGAAAAACAAGTTTTAGAAAAACATATTTTTAGAAAAACAGTTTTTATTTTGATTGAAACTATTTTTCTGGATTTACTGTGAATTTCTGGGATTTTTATTAAGTTAAAAGACCAATCTTTAATCCCATTTTTCTGGTTCTGGCAGTTCTGATTTTCAGAACTGACAGTGGCCGGTCGACCGGGTCGGTCGACCGGACATGCACAGACGTGCACGCCAGTATGCACTGGAGGATCGGCCGACCGGGCCGGTCGACCGCTCCAGAGAGCTTGCTCTCGGGAAACTTCGGTCGACCGCACCGGTCGACCGACAGAGAAGGAATTCTCTGCTCCAAGTGCTCGGTCGACCGAGCCGGTCGACCGGAGGCTGCAACGGTCGGATTTTGACCGTTGCCGGTCGACCGAGCCGGTCGACCGGAGGCTGCAACAGAGCCCAACGGTCAGATTTTTCTGGCCTCTATAAAAGGGGGTTTTGTCATTGTTTTGAGCCAAGATTTTTGGAGACCTTAGAGCTAGTTTTTCCCAGTCTTTCTGAAGGGTTTTTTCTCCACAAAATTAGAGTCAATACTTTCAATTAAAGGAGAGTTTTATCAAAGAGTGTAAAAGAGATTTTCTTGAGTTTTTCACCAAAGATTCTTTCCTTGCTTTCTCACACAAACACTTGAGCATCCATTGAGCTATTCATTCTATAGGAGTGTTATTGTGAGAGGATTTTAGGTGATCAAGAGTTGTGATCACCAAAGTTCATCTTTGTTCTTTGAGAAGGCGGACGGTTGTGTTCGCGGTTTGTTTCGGGTCCTAGTGAGGACTTGGTGTTGTTGGGTCCTAGTGAGGACTTGTAGCTTGAGGTGCGGCCTCGACGAGCCGGTGGGCTTGTGTGTGTAAGGGACTGTGAGAGTCCGGACTTGTAGGTGTGAGAGTCCGAGGGCTTCCGAGGTGTGTGATCGCGGGAGGAACGTGGATCGTGGTGGCGTCCTTCGTGTGCGAAGGCGGGGATGTAGAGCAAGTGTGCTCGAACCTCGAAACAAACCCTTTGTGTTTGCGATTGCTCACTCTTGCTCTCTTTCTCTCTTTGTCTCTTTTATATCTTGCATTGCTTCATTATTGTCTATCTCTATATGCTTGATATAATTGCTTGTGAGCTTAATTGATAAACTTGCTTGGGATTGCTTGATAACACTAGTATTCAACCAAGAGAGCCAACGCGGCACCTCAACCCATTCAAGGGGAATCTAGAGGAGCTTGTCCAGAGCCTCGCAAGGGGAATTCGGCAACACTCTTGCGTTATACATAAGTGTTTAATTAAAAGAAGTTTAATTTGGTCATCTTAGTTTTAATTCCGCATTATTTGTTCATAAGTGACCATTAGATTAGCCATCACCTATTCACCCCCCCTCTAGGTGATCTTAAACACTTTTCTTGTGTTGCTTCATGCTTTACTATCATCGTTTCATACTTAGTGATCACTATTTTAACTTCTATTGCATGATATGTTGATGTGTGAATGTCTTATTACCATCATTACATGTCTAATAATTGTTATCCTGCTTTTTAATACATGATGTGTCATTATACGAGTTGATATATGATATGCGAGTGATTTTTAAAATTAACATGTTATATGAATACCTATTGGCCGTTGTTATAATTCATTTAACCGGTATTATGCTTGCATGGATATGCCTAGATACACTCCCGCTTCACTCAGTTTCGCATAACTAATTAAAAGATTAATTTGTTGTTATTATAGATATGGTTGTGAAGAGTTTGAAATGTTTAATTATACTGTTCTCCTGTACCATGTTACATGGCCGGATGATTATCTGATATATGATGTTATAACTCTATATTCAACTTACCTGATACCGACATGTTAATTACCTGACATTGATTGTTATACTTGACACCTGATACCTGACACCTGATATCTGATACTGGTACTTAACATGTTATCACTTGATACCTGATACCTGACACCTGATATATGACACTTAACAATTGACATGCTTTCATTCACTTGACATGCTTTCACATGGCACTAGTACGCTTGACCTGTTATTATGACACCTGACTGGATACTATTATACCTGACACCTGTATTACATTGCATATTCATGATTATCACTTTTACGGGGACTTGGCATGATTATTATACTGTTACCAGACCTCTGGTACTCCTGAACTCTTGTGCTCCTGAACTGCTATATTCCTAAACCCCTATAACAGGGAGACTCCTGAAATTATTCTCCCGATGCCATACTCCTGTTCATCCACGTAATTGACTAATATGGATGTTGGATTACTATGTATTCATTGTGAACATTATCTTTGGACAATATATATAATAAAGTACTCAACTTATACTGGGGGTGGGGGAAACTGATGGATACCGGTATGATGTCATATTTATGATGGTGGATATATCTGAAGTGTGGTGTGGGGTGCGTAATGATAAGTCCTCGAAATCAGTAGCCTGATATTTGACGGCCGGTCGATCGCTTTTCCGACCGATCGACCGCTTTTCCCAAAGGTTGAAAATTCGACCGTTGGCGGTCGACCAGGCGGTCGACCGATAGCAGGGAATCCTACTGAGTTGGCCTCCAACGACCATATTTTGGGAGCCTATATATTGGGGTTCCCTTGGACTATTTTCAACAAGGTTTTAAGTGGGCTTTCATGATAGTTTTTCCTATACTTCTAAGTATTTATTTATACTTGTTTTAGAGCCAAATACTTCCATATCAAAAGGAGAATTTTTCAATAGTGTTTTGTAAAAGAGATTTCTTGAGTTTTCACCATCAAATCAATCCTAGTTTTCTCAAACACACATGAGCTATCCATTGCTATATCAATCCTTTAGGGATCTTTGTTGTGAGAGTGTTTTTAGGTGGTCAAAGTGTTGAGATCACCAGTGTTTTATCTTGTATTTGAGGAGGTAAACTTGCGGGTTCGTGTTATTTCGAGTTCTTGTGGGAGCTCGGTGTAGAGGTGCGGCCTCAGCAAGCTAGTGTGCTTCCGTGTGTAGTTCTTGTGGGAACAAGAGAGGGACTAGTGAGTCCAAGAGTTCTAGTGAACTCCTTGTAGGTGTTGCAGTACGAGTGATCTAGTGAGATCGATTCTAGTGGAAACCCTTCATAGTGTTGAAGGCGGGGACGTAGAGCAAGGGTGCTCGAACCTCGAAACAAATCTCTCGTGTTTGTGATTTCTCTCTCTCTCTCACTTGTATTTATATCTTGCATGTTCTTATTGTTCATATTCATTACTTGCTTGATATACTTGTGCTTAAATTGATATATGCTTGGGGATTGTTTGCTCACACTTGTATTCAACCAAGAGAGTCATAGCGGCACCTCAACTCTTATCTTGAGGAATCTTGAGGAGATAGTCCAGAGCCCTTCACCAGGAATTCGGCTACACTCTTAGGTTATATCTTATGTGTTTAGCTTAATAGTTTTTAGTTTGCATAAATAGTTTTAATTCTGCATTTATTCATCATTAGATTAGCTAGTCACCTATTCACCCCCCTCTAGGTGATTTCAATTGGTATCAGAGCTTGGTGCTCTTTATTTGGGTCTAACAACCTAGAGTTAAAGATCCTTATTTTTGGCTAATCACAATATTTATACACACACATGAATTTCATGTCACCTCCCATGTTTGATATTCTTAACATCCATACTTGGAAGGTTAAGATGTCAATGTACCTCAAAGCCCTAGGTGTTCATATTTATTTTGCCACTATAAAGACTCTTATTGTTTAAATGGCAAAAACCTTGAGGCTAATGTAAAAGCCATCCATGCATTAAAGAGTACCCTAAATGATGAATATTTATCTAGGATTTCTAACTTTGATTCAGATTTTGTAGTATGGAACACTTTAGTCTCCCTTGGCGAACAAAAGTAATATTATGCGGGGAGCGACTCGGATGATGGAAGTAATGCTTCCAACTTGTGCTACATGGTCCAAGGGGATAACCCCCTTGAGGTAAACTCCGAATCCGAGCTTGATGAGAACGTTGACATGTCTTATGATGAGCTTGCTTCATTTTGTCAACAACTTCTTGAAAAATATGATTTGCTTAAAAAGGATAATAATAAATTGAAAAAGAACAACACTTCTTTGTTAAAAAAAATGACTCTCTTAAAATAAATTTGCATGTATTTCAAAAGAAAATAATATGCTGAAAAAGGATAATATTTCCTTGTCTTCTAAATTAAATGATCTTTGTGAAGGAAATACCTCTTTGAAAAATAAATTATTTTGGTGAAAAAAGAAAAGGCAATTATTTTGGAAGAAAACAACTCTTTGAAAAGAAAATTTGTTTCAAAAGAAAAGGAAAACATTCTTAAAAAGAAAAAAGTTGTTGATTCTCATACTTGCCATGCTCTTCATGCAACCATTGATAAAAATGAGATCCAATTTTGAAAAATAGAATAGATTGTTTAAGCTCAACCTTAAGCAATTGTGCATTTAATCATAATAAATTGAAAACCTTGTTTCAAAAGAAATAAGCTCCACATGTACATGCACATCATCCACGGCACACATATGCACACTTTGCACATCATGGTCACACTAATTCTCATGTGCATACTAGAGTGTACAAATGTACACATTACAGCCGCAAAGGCCATTTAACAAAGTTTTGTTTTGATAAGATAAATCATATTAATTTTGCTAATAAAATATTTGGGTTCCGAATAATGTTAACCCCCATGGACCCAAAAGAAATGGGTACCAAAATCCCCACCTCTTGTGTTTGATGTAGATGTGGGCTCTTACATGACGTGAGAAAATTGGTGCCTTGGTGGTAGATGCATGGGATAGATGGACATACAATTGATGCATCACTATCAAGGAAGTTTGGTGGGAAGACCACCATGGTTTGGAGATATAGAGATGTGCCCTATTGGTTTTGGTAACTATCTCTAACTCCTTATTTATTTACATGCTTTTAGATTATTGATTTTTAGCATGTTTTTCATGATTGTTATTAAATGTCATGTTATTTAGACTTATGACATACATGTATAGTAATTGAGATACACCCATGTTCATATGAATACATATTTTGTGTTCTCACTTTAGTTTAGCTATTGTGTATATCTTTACTCTAAAACATGTGCATTTACCTTAATAATCATGTTTGTTTATGGTTTTACACTTCATGTTTTGATTACATGTTTAAATGTAAATTTTCATTAAAACTTGTGCATATACTCGTACAACTAATGAGCCACATTTGATTATTGTATGTTTGTACTTAATTGCTCATTTGTACCTATTAGATGTACTAGTATAGCCTAGTTTGATGATTCATGTTCCCTATTCTTATGCATGTTTTGTTTCATGTATATGTTATTCTTGTCTAAAATTAATAAATATACATGTATACCCTTGAGTCTCTTGCCTTCATGTAAATTATATTATAGACTCTTTTGTGTTTAGGATATGTATGTATATTGTTAGTTTTGATAAAACATACATATACCTTAAAGTTTGTTTTTAAATGAAAAATAAATTTTTATAATTTTCATATGTTTGAAGTTTTTGAGCCTTATTAATCATTTTCATGAAAATGCTAATTACATAATTCTTGTGCACTCACACTTCATTTGTTTACTCATGACATTATTTTCATGAGAATTTTTGGGCTTTATAGATTTTGAATGTCAACTCTTGTGTATTTGGTATGCTTCATGAGATATATATGATTTGTTTTCATGTTTGAAGGATCTTTAACTAGTTTTTCAAAAAATACTTTAAACTAGTTATCTATTCTTCATTTGGTAGTTTTCTCAATCTACAAATATTTTCAAATCTATTTTTGAAAACTTCTACTCTTAAAGGGCGGATGGTTGGGTGACCATACCTTATATGCTCTAATTGAAAATCTTTTTAACATGTGCATGATTAGGGTGGATAGTTATGAGTAATACACATGAACTTCATGAAATTCTATTTTTGTATACTCATATATGTTTTCTTGTCTATGTATGCTTCAAATTTTTAAATAATATCAATTTTAATTGGTATTTTCATTTTCATACATATATATAATTTGATTGTGCTTGATTTACAACATCCTTACATATTTAAAGAACAAATTATGTTTATGCTAAGTTTGACTAATTTTTAAATGTTAATTAGTATTTTAATGAACTCATGCATTATTTTCAATTAGTATTTCAATTGATATCAAAATATACTTCATATTTTTACCTTTTCATTAATATCAAAATTTACAATATACTGCAATTGGTATCAATATGTTTCGATTTCAATTGGGTTTCGATTTCACTTGGTATCAAAATGTTTTACCTTTTTTTTGGCATCAAAATTTACCATATATTTCAATTGGTATCAAAATATAAAATATTTTACTTTCATTGGTATCAAAATTTACAAATGTTTCAAATTTCAATTGGTATCAAAAATTTTCAATTTTAATTGGTATCAAAAATCTTGTGATATCTTGTTTATTTACAGGTGATAACTTAAAATTTAGTTTACTTACAAGTGGTATCTCAAATTTAATTTGTTGATTTTAGAAAATTCAAAATTGTCTTTAAAGTGTTTAAAAAAATATTTTAATATGTATTGCCTATATGCAAGGGGAGCTTAATATCTCTTCTATATATAGATTCATATTGAGTGTATCTTATATTGAGGAGCTTGACATCTCTTCTTTATGTGGTATACGTGCGTAGAAGGAGCTTAACATCTCCACTTATACATTATATATTATGCTTTATGTGAGTTAGAGTTTTATCATCCTTCTTCATGTAATGCATGTATGCAGGGGAGCTAACTTACCGTCTTCCTTTTCATAAATGTATATCGCGCTTATATATATATATTGTTGATTTATTTTTCACCCCTTTGTTGATGATTGACAAAAAGGGGGAGAATGATTTTGAGTTTATATATGCATATTTAGAAATTGAGTTTATGCATATATTGAGTTTATGCATGTTCTATATTTTATGTTTATACAAAAAGGGGGAGAAGGCTTTTGAAAGTTAATACAAAAAGGGGAGAAGGTTTTTGGGGAGAAGAATTCTTGATTTATGCATGTTTCTCTCACCTTGTTTATGCATATATATTTGTTTGGTTTTATGCACTTCATTGAATATCTATTTGTTATTGTTCTGCATGAGTTAAAGGAAGCTTCTATGAAGCTTATCTTTAATCTATGGATATATTACTCCATGAGTTTTGTCATCATCAAAAGTGGGGAGATTGTTGGTCCGAAGGTCCATCACTCTAGTTTTGATGATGATTAACTCATACAGTTGTAGTACTAAAGATCTTGTGTTTAATTATATCAGATATTTGATTAAGATCTTAGTTGGTGTTTAGCTTCAACAAAGGATTTAAAGTTAAAGTTTTGGAGCTAGCACGTATTGATTCAAGAGCTCGCGCCACTCAAGAGGAGTCTAGCTCATTGGATCAAGGTTTGGACCAAGTCAAGAAGGAGAAGAAGACCTTCAAGAGAAGATTTCCAAGAAGACTTGTGTCATGTTTGTAAGTGTTAAGATTTTAATTTTAGATAAAATGTAAATGATAGATTAGTTGGTGGATTGCTCAAGTTCATATACACTCACACACAAGATTTATATGTGTTTTCATAATATAGTTTTCGTTTTAAAAAAATACCGGTTTGGTTTTTAAAATTCAAAATATACATGTGTTTTATCAAAACTTATTTTAGAGCTTATTGTCAAAAACATAGATATTTCATCATATATCTGTAGTGGATCATATCCATGCACACTAAGCTTCAAAAGTGTTTAGGATATCGTTTTTTTTTGTATTTGGAAAAGTTTTGAAAAAATCTTTTTTGAAAAAATACAGGTTTTTGTTTAAGACAAAACTTCTATATTACAAAAATAGTTCAAAATGTTGGTAACATGTTTTGATTTTTAATCAAACATGTTTATATTTCAAAGTGTATCAATGAACTTATTTTTGTAGAATTTATGAAAATTTATGAGATTTTATTAAAGGAAAAGACCGAGTTTTTAATCCCTAAAAATGTTGGACTGGCCTTCTGACGGTCGACCGGACGGTCGACCGAGCCAGAAGTCGGTCGACCGCTTCGGTCGATCGATGTGCACAAACGTGCACAGTAAGGGCCAGTCGACCGCACGGTCGACCGACAGAGAGACTCTGCTCTCTGTAAATGGCCCCGATCGACCGGGCGGTCGACTGCTAGGCATAACCCAATTTTCGGTCGACCAGCTGGTCGACCGCTTTTCCAGCCGGTCGACCGCTTTTCCTAACGGTCGGAAATCTGACTGTTGGCGGTCGACCGATAGCTGGGAATCCTGCTGAATTGGCCTCCAACGACCATATTTTGGGAGCCTATATATTGGGGTTCCCTTGGACTATTTTCAACAAGATTTTAAGTGGGTTTTCAGGATAGTTTTTCCTACACTTCTAAGTGTTTATCTCCATTTGTTTTAGAGCCAAATACTTCCATATCAAAAGGAGAATTTTTCAAGGGTGTTTTGTAAAAGAGATTTCTTGAGTTTTTCACCACCAAATCAATCCTAGTTTTCTCATACACACTTGAGCTATCCATTGCTATATCAATCCTCTAGGGATCTTTGTTATGAGAGTATTTTTAGGTGATCAAAGTGTTGAGATCACCAAAGTGTTCTATCTTGTATTTGAGGACGCAAACTTGCGAGTTCGTGTTGTTTCGAGTTCTTGTGGGAGCTCGGTGTAGAGGTGCGGCCTCGGCAAGCTAGTGTGCTTGCGTGTGTATTTCTTGCGGGAACAAGAGAGGGACTAGTGAGTCTAAGAGTTCTAGTGTGAACTCCTTGTAGGTGTTGCGGCACCGAGTGATCCGGTCGGATCGATTCTAGTAGAAATCCTTCATAGTGTTGAAGGCGGGGACGTAGAGCAAGGGTGCTCGAACCTCGAAATAAATCTCCCGTGTTTGCGATTGCTCTCTCTATTTCTCACTTGTGTTTTATCTTATATGTTCTTATTGTTCATATTCATTTCTTGCTTGATATACTTGTGCTTAAATTGATATATGCTTGGGGATTGTTTGCTCACACTGTATTCAACCAAGAGAGCCATAGCGGCACCTCAACTCTTATCTAGAGGAATCTTGAGGAGATAGTCCAGAGCCCTTCACCGAGAATTCGGCTACACTCTTAAGTTATATCTTGTGTGTTTAGCTTAATAGTTTTTAATTTGCATAAATATTTTTAATTCTGCATTTATTCATCATTAGATTAGCTAGTTACCTATTCACCCCCCCTCTAGGTGATTTCAGGTCTGTAGTGTGGAAATGAAGAAGAACATCAAAAATCACCATTTAATGGTAATGGGTGATTAAAGGCCTATAAAGATAGCCATTGACCTAGGAAGGTGATTATGTCAAAATCAGGAACCCAAAACCAGAAACTAAGATATGCAACCGACAGGGGAGTGATGCGACAGCGCGTAGTAGGAGGCCCTGCCGTGCCGCACCAGCGCTTCGAGACAGGGTTTGTCCCCCTGGCCCCCTTCCCCTGGTACCTATAAATACCCCGCTGGGGTTCTTCATAAGAAAAATCCAAAGAGTAGGGTAGTTTTATTTCATGTTGTAGTTTAGGGTAGCTTAGATTAGTTCCTCTTCTTCTTCCTCTTTGTATTTTTTATTTCTTATAGATCTTATAATAGGAGAAAGAGTGGTACATGGGTTGGAAGGCAAGAGTTCTTATAATAGAAGGTGACAATCTATAAAATGTTCTCTCTTTATCTCTCTTTGTTTTCTTCTCTCTAACTCTTTTTACATATTTAGCTAATTTTCTCTCATAGAAACTAACTACTAACTACTAACTTGCTAACTTCTTACTTGATAATCCACATGAATCTAATAGCCTCTATTTGGCCTTGCTATTGCAAGAGCCATTGATGGCTCATGATGATAGGTTCTAACACTCTAACATCTTAACTTTCTAACAAGCTAATATTACTTTACTCCATGCTTTCTCTTGTTTAGTTTTGATGGTTTAAAGTGTAGCTTGCACTTGTTAATGTTGAGTTTTGATGTAAAAGTTATCGTATGGGTCATGCTTTGAAATGCTCTTGAACTAAGGACTAGGATGGCCAAGGATACATGTGAGGCAACTATCACTAAGAGGTTAGCATGATTAGTGGAGCCATTAATAGTTAGTAGCTATGGTTTTCTTCTTTTTTCACTTTATTTTAGATATACAAACAAAATCACAAATATATTCTTTTCTATGTTTCCCAATTCTTTATTTTCACCATACTTCTCTTTTCATTTCTTTGTTTTCTTTTCTTTTCATTCTTTCAAATATAGAAGAACTTTTAACACACACGTGAAACATACCGGTAAAACTTCTATCGCCTCCCGTCCTTGTGGATTCGACTCGTTTTAGCCTCTATGCTATAACCGAAGTATCAAGGAAGCCAAAACACACACACTTTAAATATCGATTTCAAAACATACAGTTTTTTGTGTGCAGTTTTCCCCCAATCAAATTTTGGCGTCGTTGCCAAGCATGGGAACGGTTTGATTTCACATTTTTGTTAACTTTTCTTCTTTGTTTTTTGGTGTGCAGGTCAATATTTTTAGCATTGCAGAAGTCCACACTTGCTCTTGTGTGGTTGGGTAAATTCTTGTGTATTATTATATTCTATTGCTAATATTTGTTACCTATGCACTATAATAATTTAAGAACTAAAATACGAAAATTGGATGCTTTAAAATGGTTTAGACATTTGCATCTAGGCACGTGTCAATTTTCATTCCAATATATGTATTTTGTTCTTGTACTGTTGTGATCTTGACGGAGGTGTACATATTGCATTGCCTATAGTTAGGACAAACATGTGGGTGATTTAGTCTCTTTGTGTGTTCATTGTTATCTATATTGCCACTTGCACGAATTGAACTTAAGGGCAAAACCCAATACAACATAAGGTGGGGAAGTCATTACCTCCCTTAGCCCAAAAATCACCTCCCCACTCACACAACCCAAGTCTTAACAAAAATTGCTAGACGTTGGCACCTAGGGACATCTCGGACTCATTTAAGTAAGAGATTGACCTAAGGGGGAAGTTGTTAGAAGTTGACTCTTATCAAATCGGTGTCTAAGGTTGGGGATTGAAACGCGAAACCTCAAAGAACAGCGGTTTGGTATAATTAGGCCGTTGCTCTGGCACGGATACCTCTCATTGATCTTGCCCCAATCTGGCCAATTAACTTGTGGTCAGACTCTGACAATATACCCCCATCGACAGGCTAACAAGTTAGGAGTCGTCTAGGTCTAAGTCAACCCTAATATAGGCTTGTTTTCTTTTCTTTTTCTTTTTTTTCTTTTTCTTTTTCTTTCTTTGTTTGTTTGTTTGTTTCTTTTTTGTAAATTATGAAATGGATTTTAACAACAACAATTTTTTCAATCATAATATGAATTCATATTTCACCCCGACCTCATTTGACTCGGATAACTCTGACCCGGCTATGTACAACATGAACTAATTATATATGCCGGGTTGGGATTATCCGACTTAATATGACTCGTATCCTCAATCCTATGACTATAATTTTCAAAATAACTTCAACTCTTCACAGAGTCAATGGGGATTCACTCTCCTGAGTCAAATTTTCAACCACCTTGTCTATAATTTTCACAATATTCATTCCTCGATTTTGATTCATATACTCCTTTTCCTGTTCCATCAACCGAAGAAAAATCCAATTTGGAAAGGAGTATGAAAGCCATGCTTGAGTCCCAACAACAAATTCAACATTTATTTAATTCACAATCCTTCCCAAATCAAACTCCAGATACTCCTTTTCTAGAACATCCAATGAAGAAGAATTTGAGTTAGAAAAGCGTTTGGAAGTCTTTTGTGAAAAAGTATAATGATTTCAAAAAATGTTGGACTCATCATCTCAACTAAATTTTTAAGAGTCCTACTCATCTTTTCCAGTCTTACTGATTCAAAATGAACAACCATTAATACTGGACTTAAGTATGGAACCCTTTGCGTGAGTCTGAGCAGCAATCGCAAAATCTGATGGACTTACAATTTCACCACAATTTCCAAAATCAACTTCCATTCTCACCTTTTCAAGAAGAACCAATTGCAAAAAGCATAGAAGACATGATTAGACTCCAAATTCTGCTACCCGGCCTATTAGTATGTTAGAGTCAATAATGAGTAATTTGATCAATGAGAGCGAGAAAAGTCTTTTTTGTCAACCTTTGACCATTCCTTATATCCCTAACTTTACCGGTTGGACCCAAAAATCATGCTATTTTGAAAATCCTACTTTAATTTTATCATAACAACCTGAACTTGACCAACATCAACCCCTTATAGTTTGGCAAGTTATCCATTTCCTGAAATTGAATTTTAGATGAATGTGAACTTGAGCTTCAATTTAGCGATTCGAGTCTAATCCTTGAATCAATATCGTCTCCTGTTGTGTCACTTGAACTAAGTAACGTTCTTGAGCCAGTTTTTTTCTTTAATTCCTGAACTTAAATCAATCATTTCACCCATTCACATTCCTTCCATGGACGAAAATCAAAATTCAATTTCATTATATCCATTTGAACTTGTCCCAAAATTTTGAGAACTATCTTGACATTTTAGCAAGTTATCCTTTTCCTGAAATTGACTTCTTGAGCTTGAAGTGATGCTGAACCTCAAGTTGGTAATTCCATTTCACTTTTTAATTCAATAATTCTCCGGTATCTTTACCAAATTTTTTCTCTATTCCGGAGTTAACATTGAATTCTGTACCAGTACACCGTGAAATTGAATCACCAATTCTTATGATCACACTTCATTGATAGGGAAAGTGTGTGAACATTAATTCTTTAGTTTGGACCCCATTTTTGAATCAATTTTGACTCCCCTTTTGAATCTCGACTTGATATGAGTCAATTCACGCGTCAGTATCAGTTTTTGTTCTTGTTCCATTTGAGTCCGAATCAATCATCTTCCAAAATCACACTTCATTATTGGACAAAGATGTTGGAGAAAATGACTCAGAAATTATTTTTGAAAATTAAAATTAGATGGAGATAATTTTTTAAATAAGATCATGCACTCAATCATTCTTTATTGGGTCATATTAGAGAGATCATTGGTGGGTTCCTTCAAGATCCACATTATCTTGATTGGGTAGCAACACTTGGCCCAATTAGACCACCACCGAAGCCACCACCATGAGGTAATTTTCCTTTCCCATTTTTCCTTCCTATCATTTGTTCATGTACAAACACATTCATGATGCATTGAGGACAATGCATGATATAAGTGTGGGGGAGGATTTACTAACATAGTTAGTTTAACATTTTCTTTCTTTTACACTTCTTTTTAATTTTAAAAAAATTGTATAAAAACTCTTTCTTTTCTTTTTACAAAATTTTTTGAATTAAGAGAAATAGTTTTGATCCATTTTTAAGAAAATTAAGATTATCTTAGGAATTAGGAAGAACTAAAATTATGAATTTTTAAACCGAGTCAAAATAATAGATTTTGGTTTAAATTTTAGGATATGGAGGTAAGATTGGAAAGATAATTTGATCTTGAATTTTTTGTCTTAGATTTATGCACTTCACACTTACACAATTTTTGGGATTGAAACAAGAATGAATATGCCATAAAAAATATATATAAAAAAATGAAATGTTGATAATAAAAATCACTTATTGATGTTGGGTAATTATGCCTCAGAAGTATGATTATTCATATAAAAAACGGTGGACAAAAATAAAATAATCCCCTTTAGTTTTGTGACCTTGTTTACTTGAGTTCTTAAGTCCGAGGGATTTTTCTCATCTTGTGCCCTAAGATCATCGTGGTTTGGAAGTCACTGGCTAAAAGCTCACTACCCGGGTAAATAAGAAAGCTTAAGAAAACTAAGGGAAGAAAAAAGAAAAAAATAATAATTATAAATAAATGGCATGAAAGTTAGAGTCGATATCCCAAAAAGCTTCATTGTGTACAAAGTGTATATTTTTCTAAGAGTTTTATGAAAGATCAAAGAATCAATTGAATTTTATATTCTTACATTTAATTTATAACAAGATTTAGCATTTCAACTTAGTTTAAGGAAAAATAATTTTCTGGTTAACCTATGACCTTGGATCACTTATATTTTCGCAAAAATATTTTAACACTTTTCTCTACTTCAAAATGCGTTTTCAAATACTAACATTTGATTTCTTTCTTTATGGATTTTGTGGGTGTAATCCGT
>JAVJIF010026758.1:0-62620 GCA_038442645.1 Agave tequilana | reverse complement strand
ACCACATTATCTTTTATGTCTCTCTTAAAAACTTATTGTGATGCTATTTTGGATCCTAAATGAAATGGTGATATGGATGAAGAGATAATTGCTTTGCATGTTAATGAAGCATGAGAATTAACTTTTTACCACGGGAAAACATACGGTTGGTTGGTATGGATATACACTATCAAATTTCTCACCAATGGAGAAATTGAAGGCTTGAAGGCACGGGGTTGATTGTCAAAAGCTACACACAGACTTATGATGTTAATTATTTTGAGACTTTCTCTCTAATAGCTCGTTTGCATTCTTTATATTGCGATGGTGAAGTAATGGGCTTTGTATCAGTTAGATATTAAAAAGCATTCTGGCATGAAAATCTTCAAGAGAAGGTGTATATGCTTCAACCCTCGGGTTATGAGGTTCAGGGGGAGACAGACAAGGTCTGTAAATTCAAAAAAGCAATATATGGTGTGAAATAATCTCCACGAGCATGGTTTGACAAATTCAGTACTATTACTGCACACTATGAATTGACACGAAGCTCCTCTGATCATTGTATATTTGTAAGACATTATTCTGTCAACACTATTATTCTTGCAGTTTATGTTGATGATATTGTTGTCACTGGAGATGATCATCAAGGTATTATTCAGTTGAAAGTTTATTTGAATTCTCATTGTCATATGAAAAATCTTAGTCTCTTGAGGTATTTTCTTGGGAGCGAGGTTGTTCGCTCTCCAAAAGGTGTTTCTTTGTCTCAAAGAAAATATCTTACTGATTGTTGGAGGAAACTGGTACATTAGGATCTAAACCCATTGATACTCCTATAAATCCTAATATTCATTTGGATCAAAATCTAGGAGAGTGGCTTGCTGATTCTAGAAAGTAAGATGATTGATTGATAAACTAATTCACTTAACCATCACTCGACTTAATATTACATTTATTATGGGTATGTTCAGTCGCATAGTCTGTATCAGCATTATTAGATTGTTATTTGTCGTATCTTGCAGTATCTTAAAGGGGCTCCAGGTGAAGGGTTGTATTATCGTCCTTCATCTCATTTGGATATTGTGAGATATTCTGATGTTGATTGGGCTGGTGATTATACTGATCGTCAATTTATTATTGGTTATTATACTTTTGTTTGAGGCAATTTGGTGACATGACAATACAAAAAACAAAATGTTGTTGCCCAATCTAGTGTTAAAGCTAAGAATAGAGTCATGACTCATACAGTTTGCGAATTGATGTGATTCACTCTCTTCTTTCTGAATTGGGCATCATCGATAACATACTGATGGTAAATATTGTGACAATCAAACGGTTATGTATATTGCCAATAATCCAATTTTTTCATGAGAGAATGAAGCATATGAAGTCGACTGCCACTTTATCAGAGATATAATGATGACATATCGAATAATCACTTCGTTCGTCACATCGAGTTGTCTACTTGAAGATATATCACTAAAGGTTATCTAGAAAGAGTTTTTCGATTTTGTGTAGCAACCTATGACATGATTCGCATTTATGCTCCAACTTGAGGAGGAGCATTAGAGTAGAAGTATGATTTTTTTGTTATAGTAAAAATAAGAATTTTCTTTTCTTTTCTTTATTTTGAATTCTCCTACTCCAAATAAGATATTGTGCATTCTCCTAATCATATTAGGATATGTATTTCTTTTATCTATAAATAACGATCACACCGTAACTGAGAGTATATAATTTTATTTCATCACCTCAACTGTTACATTAATTCTTACTTTTAGAACTTGTAGCCAACTTTTCTTTACCTATAATAGGTACTTTTAATTTTTATCTTGGCTATTACAATAAAAAAAAACCATTATTGATTGCTACCTCTATGATTAAGTAGTTTTGGTTTATATTTCTATAATTGCTTCCATATAGCATCTAATTTTTATACATAATATTATTTATTTATGAAATTGTTATTCATTTGCTAAGATTGCATTGCTCTTGCTACGGCAAGTTTTCTTATTGCTGTGAATTAATCTTATCATTTTTTACTACAAGTTATTTTCAAAGCTAATTATTTGTTACAATTTACATTGACACCTACACAAAAATTTGGTATTAAACAAGAAATTGATAATCTTATTTTGTTTGATATAGAACCTAATTTAAAATTGATAAGACTAGCAAACTTCTTCGTAGATTCTCTATGCTAGTTCTGATGAGACCAAAAGTGCTAAACCCAAAAATTCAATAGTTTGAACTACAAAAAATGGGCAAATGAGATGAAGTATTGGCTAGCCACTTTAGGTCTCCTTTTTGTATAAATGGTTCTATCCTATATTCACACTTATTCTATCATCCACATCTCAGCCAAACTCTACCAATACCACATGATTCTTCTTCTACCGCATCTTCCAAACTTAGGATTCTGAAGAAATAGACTATCATGCTATCAACGTATTCTTATAGCAACGTATTCTTAATGCACTCTCAGATAAGTTACACGATATTATTATGAATTCAAGAGTGCTAAAGAATAAGTTTTGAAAGTGGAGTATGAAATTTGATGACGTTAGAATGAACGATTCTAACTCCTTGACTGTCAATAAGTTCTTCATGGTGACAATAAACCTTTAAATAAGTAGCTTCGTGAGTTCCAATATTTTATTAGACACATCAAATCCAAAATGAACATGTTAGGTGAGGATTCTAAAGTCTCCAGCTTGATTGACAAATTCCCTTTTCTTGGTCTAATTTTGCTGGAAAAGTGAGAGATAAACAAGATAAATACCTTTTTGCAAGCCCTTCAAGCATTTATGATAGAAGGTGTGCATAGGCAAAACTCCAAACCCAATCAGAGATGAAAGCTAAAGTTAATTTGGTTGAGGATAAGGAGAAATCTGAACTCTTTAGAAATCAGAACAAGAACTTCAAACCCGAAGGCAAGTCGCTCATGGTCTTCAACTTATCAAGAATAATGTGCAGGAAGTGTGACCTCAGGGGATGACTCCATGACACAAGTTATACTAATCTTGTGGAGAAAATTCTACTTCTATTAAAAGACCTAAGGAAGGATGACACTTAGAAGAAGGGGTCGAAATAAAGGGAACAGAGCTAGAAGAGAGGAATCCTAGTCTTAAAAGGAAAGATATTATCAAAAAAACTGCATCTCGCGCCTCAATAACTGTATTAAAGATACTTCACTTATTTCAAAGTTTGTCACCAAAAAAATCTGTTGGTATTGCTATCTAAAACATATCCAATGTATACAACATCAGCAGTCTTAAGCCCAATTTTCCTTTTCTTAAGTTCAAGTGTCAGAATTTTAGCCAAGCATCCCCAAACCTTAAGATATCCAATTCCACGGCTTCTCTTCTTCCAAAATTCATAAGAGGTCATATTTGAGTCCTTGTGAAAATCTATTAAGAATGTAACAAGCAGATAAAAAAGCTTCTCCCAAAGGTTTTGAGTGCTCCTGAGTGAGAAACATGGCATTTATCATGTCTATTAGAATATATTTTTTTTCTTTTAGTAACCTCATTGGACTGCGAAGTATATGGGCAGTGACACCTCATGAATAATCACATGCTCTTTGCAATAAAGGGACATTTTATTAAAGGTATACTCCCCCCATGATCAGATCTTAACATCTTAATCTTCTTCACAATCTGATTTTCAGCCTCACCTTTGAACACCTTAAACAATCTAGAACTTCATCCTTAGCTTCAAGATATAGGTGAGACAATTTTTAAAATGATCATAAATGGATATCACAAAGTACCTTCAGCCATCTCTAGTAGAAACTCGGTTGGAGTCACATACATCACTATAGATAAGCTCTAAAAAATCAGACTTTCTAATTATAGATGAAAATGGTTTTCTAACATGTTTAGCTTGAATACGGACTTCATACTTAGAAGTTAGAAGTGAGATTAATTTGGCTTTAATAATCAGGTTCAAGTTAGCCATCTTTCTGATAGATCCAAAATTTACATATCCTAATCTTCCATGTCACAATTCACAAAATTCAACATTTAGGGCAGTAGGGAAGAAACTTCATTCATAAACGTTGGAATTAAAGTCAACTTAAAAGTCCACTACTCACAAATCTTTTCCAACAAAAATATTATGGTAACAACATTATTTGTTTCCATAACAATTTTCAATCTGCATTCACCAAGACAGGTCCACTGATGAGATTTCTCCTAACAACGGCACTGAAGTATATTATGTAGAATTAAGAGTTCTCAGAAGTTATCCTCAAATCTACCGTCATTTTCCTTTAACTTGTGTCGTGAAGTCATCCCTTAGATGTCACACTAGATTTCTAACAAGTGAAAATCATGAGTGATCAAAAGCAACATAAGTGTTAGATCCAGAATCCAACCATCAGTATCGGAATGAATAGTGATTAATTAGGCTTACAAAATGCACTAAACTAAAGGAATTTGAGACCACTTCAAAGCATGTTGACCTTTAGTCCAGCAATCCGGCATCCTATTTGATGAGGTTTTCAATGGCTCTGCCTTCTTATAGAGGATTTGTTTACCATATGATTAGTCCTCCCACGACATAGTAAAACTTCTTCTTAGATTTATGACAGGATTGAAACCTAACTTGGTTTTGATTCTGATTAGGGCGACTAGAGTTATGGTCATTCCTCTTGAAATTCTTTCCCTTGGGTTTGAAGTTCTTGTTCTGGTTTCTAAAGGGTAAGATTTCTCTCATTAATCAAATTGAATTTAGTTTTCGTCTCTGATTTGGGTTTAAAGTTTTGCCTATGCACATCTTCTATTCTAATGGCTTGGAGGCTTGCAATAAGGTAAGTTCACCTTGTCGTGTGTCAGTTTTCCGGTAAAGTTAGACCAAGGAGGGAGTTTGTCAATCAAGCTAGAAACCTTATAATCCTAAACATGTTCCCCTTCGGATTGGATGTGTCTAATGAAATTTTGAAACTCATGAAGTTGCTCATTTATGGGTAGTTGCTCATTATGGGTTTGCTATCAATCATAAAGAACTTATAAAAAATGAAGGAGTTGAATTGTTTCAATTCAGCGTCATTAAATTCATACTCAAGTTCCAAAGCTTCCCTCAATTCATTAATGCTCTTGAATTCATAATAAATATCGTGTAATTTATTTGAGAGTGCACTAAGAATGTGGTGATATCAATGATAGTATATTTCTTCAAGAGTTCTAAATTTCGAAAATCGTTTAGAAGAAGAACCATGTGATATTGAAGAGTGTCTGAGACGAGCATGATAAATAGGTGTGGACATAGGGATAAGATCATCTATAGTAAAAAGGAGAACTAAAGTGGTTAGTCAATATTTATCTAGTTTCTCGTCTTTTGTAGTTGAAAACATTGAATTTTTTGAGCTTAGAAGTTTTTGTCCCATCAAAAACTAGTCATTGAGAATTTATGAAAAATTGCAAGTCTTGTCAATTTTAAATTAGGTTTCTATATCAAAACAAAATAAATTTGTCAATTTCTTCTTTAATAGCAAATTTGAGTAGGTGTTAATATAAATTGCAACAAATAGTAGCTTTGAAAATAAATTGTAGAATAAAATGATAATATTAATTCACTACAGTAAGATAATCTTGCAGTAGTAAGAACAATGCACTCTTAGCAATGAATAACAATTTGATAAATAATAAATATTTGTATAAAAAAATTAGATGTTATAAAGGAGCAATTACAGAAACATGAACCAAAACTACTTAATCAATAAACGTAGCAAGCAATAATGATTTTTTGACTGTAATAGCCAACATAAAAAAGTTAACAGTACTATTATATGAAAAGAAAAGCTGACTACAAGTTCTAAAAGTAAGAATAATGTAACTAATTAGAGCTAATAATTAACAGAGATTAGATTCTAATAAATATAATGATCAAACTAAATAATGATGGTTTTATAATAAAAAATGCATTAACCTAAATTTACAGAAACTAGTGCAGAAGGAAATAGTGAGTTTTGTAATGAACAGTGAGCAAAGATAGTTTGTGAATAACTATAAAATTAAGATTAGGTGAAAAGCTAGCAATAAAATAATCAACAAATTAGATAGGCAATGAATAATCCAGTGTTTGTAGGTTAATAATTAAACGAGAAAAAAAAATCTTGTAGGTGAGGAGATTAGTGACAAATGCTTGGTAAAATTATTAAAGAGGTGAGATGATTGCTTACTGGTGAAGAACAATAGCAAATTGTAATTTAATTGCAGGAGTATAATGGGCCCAGTAACAAACTTAGTACAACAAATGAAGTATGAATTTATTCAAATGCTTGCAAACAAGTGCAATAATTTGCTAGCAATATAAGTGTCAATTAAAAAAAAACTTGTGTGTGTTTTTCTCGGTTGCAAATAAGTGTTGATCAGATGCATACAAAAAATGAATGTAGTGGTTACAAGTTTTAAAATTCAGTAAGATTAAATTTCTTAGATTGTTAGATAAAAATTCAGCATAAATAATTATGCACAAAAATACAATAATTAAGAGAAAGAAAGGGATATTTTCTGACATCGGGTTAGGTGAGTAACCTCTTATCCTAAAGTTTGATTTTGCTTTTTACATGCAGACGGTCAAAATATCAATCTCTCAGTGGTATAGAAAAGTCAAAAATAAGGTGGTCTTCCTAAGAAATCTCTTTATGGCTGAAGCAGTCTTTCAGGCAGTGATACAAGCGGTTTGACTCATTTATGATCAAAGCCAGCTTTATGATCAAAGCCAGCTACACCCGATGTGAGTATGACAGTTATGTTTATTTCAAATAGTACAATAATGATCTCACATATTTGCTATGTATGTCGATATGCTGATTGTTGCGAGAAATAAGACACATATTCAAAATCTTAAAGCTCAACTTAAGGAGTTCAACATGAAAATTGAGAAAGCCAAAAATATCTTAGGCATGGAGATCAGTCGAGACAGAAATACAGACAAAACTCTGGTTATCCTAAGAAAATTATGTTTTCAAGATGTTGAAAAGGTTCAACGTAGCTGAATTAAGACTGGTTAGCACTCTTTTGGCAGGTCACTTCAGATTATCATTCAGTCAATGTCCAAGCGCAGAAGAAGAGAATGAGATGTCTTGAGTACCATATGCTAGTGCGGTGAGGTCACTGATATATGATTATGATCTGCACTATGTCTGGCTTAACATAATGCAGTTAGTACAGTAAGTTGGTTCATGTCAAATGCAGAAAGGCGACATTGAGAAACAGTAAAGTGGGTGCTATGATATCTACGAGGGACTGCAAGATTAGGCTTAGCATTTCAGAGGTTGGAAACATGGAAGTCTAAGGTGTTACAAGGATATGTTGATACAGATTATACATGTGATTGATAGCGAAAACCTATGATAAGTTTATATCCACAATAGCTGAGTGACTTGTTAGTTAAGGCAAAGTTGTAAGATACAGTGGCGCTTTCAATAACAGAGATGGAGTACATGACTGCAGTTGAGACATCTAAGGAAGTTTTGTAGTTGAGAGAATTGGTCGGTATGTTTGGCATCATACAGAATTCAGTCCAGGTCTATTGGAATGTTAGAGCGTAATACATCTCGTTTAGAATCACAGGTATTCACAAGCGGATAAAGCACATTAGTGTGAGATATCACATATACGTCATTGGGTTGTACTAAAACAAATTATTGACTTGGTGAAGATCAATATGAAGAAGAATCCGGCAGACATGAAGACTAGCTATTCCGGTGGAGAAGCTCAGAGCAACTCTGAATTTCATCAATGTTCTCCAAAGATAAGATAGAGAATGAGCTCTTGGGAAGAACCATGTGTGAAGTCACAAAAAGAGGAGAGAAGCTTATTGATGGTGTGGAGGCCAATTTCTACAAATGACTCGTATCATGGAGTCAAGATAGAGATTGTTGGTATTTTGAGTGCCTCACATCCATTGGAGAAGACTATGTGACAAGGTGGAGGGGATTTTAGAAGATTCAGCAGACAGAAACGTGCACAAACATGCACAAGCTCAATCTATCGACAGCAGCAAATGATTATCAACAGCTAAGCCAAGGCAGTCGATAGGCGGTCGACTGCGAGCCAACAAAGAATGAGGACATCTCAGTCTGTCGACAGCTGAGACGCAGCTGTCGACAAGTAGCAGTGTATGTCAAAGGCTTTCGACATGAGATCGACCACGGACCCATTAATAACTCAACATGTCTCAGTCTGTCGCAACTGCCGGGAATTTTCAAATTCCGAGTTGATTTCTGAATGGGATTTTGAAAGAGTTCTGAATCCTTCCTTCTAAGTGCGGTAGTTTGGATGGTTAGGATGATTTTGCTCAAGATTTGGAAGGTCTAAATTTATTTTAGATGTTTCTAAAACCCGTAGGGTTGTGGGTTTTAGAAAGTATGGTTGATTAGATTTTACCTTGTATTGAGAGTTGAGAGATCCTTATAAACTCTTGCATTGCTTCTTAAGTTAAAAGATTTTATCCCCCTCCCATAAAATTTTGTGTTTCTTGTTTTTGTGATATGTGTTCTTTCTCTGTGGTGATCAAGTTATATTTCTAGCTACGGTAGATCTCTCAGTGCTTCTGTGACGACTCTTATGTTTAGTGGTATCTATCATAACACACTCGACACTGCAGGATTAAACCTCGAATCTCCCCCTTACGAGGGGAGCATCTTACCAATGGGGTAATTTGTTGGTGCAATCTTTTTAACATTATGTAAGGAAAAACTATGGCTGTAAACAAATATTCAGAATATCCAAATTGATTCATATCCGCATTGAAGCAGATACATGTAATAATAATCAGTATCAAACTTCATTTGATATGCATCCGATGAGTAATCGCTTTTTAAATGAAGCGGATACAAACATGTGGCATCCGCTCCTTTCACAATGTCAGGTCTAGTTTGAGTTAGCAACGGGATTAAGATTTCTAACCCAACCTTGCCACCGTGCAAACACTCAAAATCGGCAAGAGTTAGTAGTAGAAAGGGTAGTTCGCGTATTTTTTTTAAAAAAATAATGGACAATAATTGGCTCGTCCCTTTTTTGTATCATGGAGTTAGAAGGTGTTAATAAAACCTCCTCTTAGTTGGAGGTTTAGAAAATACAAGTAAGTTTTTCTAATTCTATTCATAACTTTAGGTGGGTATACGAAATTTATAGTCTCTTACTTGACTATA
Source organism: Agave tequilana (assembly GCA_038442645.1). Classification (NCBI taxonomy): domain Eukaryota; kingdom Viridiplantae; phylum Streptophyta; class Magnoliopsida; order Asparagales; family Asparagaceae; genus Agave; species Agave tequilana. The sequence continues at coordinate 53,481 of JAVJIF010026758.1, read as the reverse complement.
AGCAAATCGAACTTTACGGAAAAACAACATTTCACCAAGGGATAAAGATTCAAAGAGAAACAATCAGTAGAATTTACCTGACTAATTCCACCGCCAAATCCACGGACCCAACCGAAACATACACAGAAATCATAGAGTTCCACGACAGCACATCCCTTTGCCCCATTTCATCAAACACCTTGCCCGCCTTCTCAGTCTCCCCACAACTCCCATACCCAATACCGCGCATTGCCAACGTGCACATTACCAACACCATCGACCCCGAACTTCACCGCCTGGCCATGAACAGCACCGACCACCGACGCATCCGCCGCCGACCGGAGAACGACGGGCACCACGTAGCCGTCGGGCGGGACCCCCGCGGCGCGCATTCGGCGGTAGAAGTGGAGGCAGCGGGGGAGGTCGCCGGCGCGAGAGAAGGCGGCGATGAGGGAGGTCCAAGCGAAGACGTTGGGTGGGTGAGGGAGGAGAAGAGGGAGAGGGCGGAGGGGAGGAGGGAGGAGTCGGCGTAGAGCTGGAGGAGCTTGGTGGTGAGGAATGGGGAGGAGGAGGAAGGGGAGAGGAGGTTGTTGACGAGGAGCTGGGCGTGAATCTGAGGGGTGAGGGGGGATTTGATCTGGGGAGAGCGGAGGAGGAGGAGAGTAGTTGGAGGAGGGAGTGGAGCTGGGGGGCTCTCTCATTTATGATTTTTCATATTTTCATATTTGGGTGGGAACATTAGTGGGCTTGTGACCGGGAGGATGGAAGCCGTGAAAGCTTCATAGAATATTAGGATTCTCTTTTTTTTTTTTAAGATATATTTTCTTAAATTATTCTTAGTTTTTATATTATTTTAGGTTTTGTAATATTTTGTATCACTGATCCCTAAGTATTTGTAACTATCCCCGAAAATATTTGAGTTGGCATTAGTTTTGACCGTTGAGAGTAATTATACATAAAGAGATTATTTGGGATCGGGTAAACGGGTTGACTGCCGACCTTATTGGAAAGACTTACAAGTAGATATCACAACGTAAGAGAGACCGGGGCTTTGGCCCATTCGAAACCCCTCTGATGCTTAAGTCAGACTCGCTCAATTGACGATAATATTTGGTAAAAATGTTAGATTTCTAGGATCAATCTGACAACTAATCAATATCACCAAATAATTGGCCAGGTCGGTGAATATTAGGTGGGAGGTTTTCCGTTCAATAGAACGTTCCTTAATTACGAACAACCATTCAATTACCTTCCTTTGTTAAACACCAATTAGACTGGTATAAGTCAGTCTCAATATACTGAATATCAGTATAACCCCTGTATAAAGAAAATTAATTCACTTATATAGTACCTAGAGTGAGGTACGCTTATAGCGAATCTCATTAAGACAATTATGTCCCCGCTATGGTGCTAACGGGTTACTAGACGCTGGTCTCTCAAGATACAACACTCCTTCACGGTATATGGATAGTGTTGGCCCAAAGGCCTACCACCCTAGTTTTGATGATGATCAACTCATGAAGTTATATTTACTAATGATCTTGTGTTTAATTAGTGACAGATTCATTATCAAGATCTTAGTAGGTGCATAGCTCAACAAAGGATAAAATGTCAAGATTTGGAGCTAGCACGGTGTGATCCAAGGAGCTTTGGATCAAGCTTGGACCAAGTCAAGAAGATGAGAAGCCTTCAAGTGAAGACTTCAAGAAGATGAAGACTTGTGTCTAGGTATAAGATTTTATTTTTGTTCTAGATAAAATGTAAAGGATAGATAGTTGGTGGATTGCTCAAGTAGATATCACACACACACTCTTGTTTAGTTGTCTTTTCATAAAAGAATTTTCAGATTTAGAAAAGACTTTCATTTGGAAAAACATAGTTTTTGGATCTTGGTATTCAAAGTTATATATTTCAACCAAAACCTTATTTAGAGCTTTATGACAAAAACATAGATATTGTATTATGATTGTGTAGTGGATCATATCCATACACACTATGCCTTAAAGTATATCTTGTTTTTGTTTTTGATGAAGATTTGGAAAAATATTGTTTTAGAAAAATACAGTTTTTATCATGAGCCAATATTTCTAAGTTACAAAAATAGTCCAATCTTTTTATAACATGCCTTGATTTTGTGTAAGCATGTTTGTATATCAAAGTATATTGGTTAAACTATTTTTTTATAGATTTTTATGTATTTTATGGGATTTTATATGAGCCAAAAAGACAAACTTTTTAATCCCAGAAAAACTGTTTTCAGGCTTCAGCTAGTCGACTTGCCTACCCTTATAAGTCGACTAACCCTGAAGTCGGCCGACCGACCGGGCCGGTCGACCGACGTGCACAACGTGCACGCCTTTGTGTACTGGTGGACGGTCGACCGTGCCGGTCGACCGCTCCAGAGAGCAGTGCTCTTTGGAAAGTTCGGCCGACCGCACCGGTCGACCGTGGCTCCAACGGTCAGAAATCCGACCGTTGGCGGTCGACCGGCCGGTCGACCGGCAGTACTGACAGATCCCAACGGCTAGTTTTCTGGCAGCCTATAAATTGGGGGTCTTGTCATTGTTTTGCTATAAGATTTTGGAGTCTCTTAGAGCCAGTTTTTCCCAGACTTTTAAAAGGGTTTTTCCACATATTTGAGTGCAATTATTTCCTATCTAAAGGGAAGATTTTATCAAGAGTGTAAAAGTGATTCTTTGAGTTTTTCCACCTTTCTCATCCTTGTTTTTCTCACACCACACTTGAGCATCCATTGATTATTCATCCTATAGGTGTGTTGTAATGAGAGTGCTTTAGGTGATCAAAGTGTTGTGATCACTAAAGATCTTTTCTTTGTTCTTTGAGGAGACGGGCAAGTGTGCTCGTCGTTGTTTTGAGTTCGGGTGCGGACTCGGTTGATTGAGGTGCGGCCTCGGCGAGCCGGTGGGCTTGCGGTGTGTACGGGACTAGAGAGTCCGAGGGCTTGTAGGTGTTGCGGCACCGAGGAGAGATCCATGGGATCTTGCATAGTGGAAATCCTTCGTGTGTCGAAGGCGGGAATGTAGAGCAAGTGTGCTCGAACCTCGAAACTTACCCTTGTGTTTGCGATTGCTATTCTCTCTCTCTCTCTCTTTGTCTCTAGTTATATCTTGCATGTATTTATTGTGTTCATCTTTATATGCATGATATATTCCTTGTGCTCATAATTGATATATATACTTGCGTGGGATTGTTGTTAACACTTGTATTCAACCAGAGAGCCAACGGCGGCACCTCAAACCCATTCAAGGGGAATCTAGAGGAGTTTGTCCAGAGCCCTTCACGGGGAATTCGGCAACACTTGGGTTATACGTGGTGTTTAGTGTAAAAAGATTTAATTAGGTCATAATTGTTTTTAGCTTCCGCATCATTTGCATCATTTGGCATTAAGTGACCATTAGATTAGCCATCACCTATTCACCCCCCTCTAGGTGATTACAATTGGTATCAGAGCTTGGTACTCTGATTTGGGTTCTAACAACCTAGAGTAAAAGATCCTTATTTTTAGGTAATCACATATTTTTGTACACACACCATGGACTTCATGTCACCCACCACCTTTGACATCCTTAACATCAATATTTGGAAGGTTAAGATGTCATGTACCTCAAGGCCTTAGGCAATCATGTTTTTATCTGCCATATCTAATTATTCATATTGTTCAAATGGTAAGAATTTTGAGGCTAATGCAAAAGCCCTTCATGCTATCAAGTCTACCCTAGATGATGTTCTTTTATCTAGAGTTTCTAACTTTGATTCGACTTTTGTAGTATGGAACACCCTCACCTCCCTTGGCGAAAAGGATCTATACTATGCGGGGGAGCGATTCGGACGTTGGAAGCGACATCTCCAACGTATGCTATATGGTCCAGGGATAACCCCTTGAGGTAAACTCCGAATCCGATGGAGGACATGTCCATATGATGAGCTCACTTCATTTTGCCAAACAATTCTTGAAAAATATGACATGCTTAAGAAAGAAAATAAAAATTTGAAAAGAATATGCTTGCATGCATGTAAAAAATAAGACTCTTTTAAATCTAACATGCATGTTTAGAAAAGATAACAAAATTGGAAAAAGGATTTTGATTGCATGCTTAAAGAAAATGATTCTTTCAAATCTAAGATTGCATGCTTAGAAAAAGAAAATAAAGATTTGAAAAATGAAAATGTTTCCTTATTTTCAAATTGAATGATTTGTGTTGAAGGAAACAATACTTTGAAAGACAAAATTGATTTGGTGGAAAAACAAAGAGAAGATGTTTTTCAAGAAAATAATTCTTTGAAAAGAAAAATTTGTGAAAAAGAAAAAGATTTTGTTTCACAAAGAAAAAGAAAAATGATCATATATCTCATCATGCTTTACATGCCACCACTAATGAGATTAAAAATTTGAAAAATAAAATGGATGGTTTGAGTTCCACCTTGAACTCTTGTGCTTTTAATCACACTAGGTTGGAGTCAATGTTTTCAAAGAACAAACTCCACACATTCATGCACATCATAACCATGCATTTGCTTATGTTGCCACAACATGATAACACTCCCACACATAAGCATATTAAGTGTACGTATGTACACATTGTGGCCGCAAAGGCCATTTAGCAAAATATTGTTATGATAGATTAGATCATTTTAATTTTGCTAAGAATAAAAGCTTTTGGGTTCCTTACAACAAAGCTAACCCCCGTGGACCCTACAAGAAAATATGGGTACCAAAACTCCCACCATTTGTTTTGATGTAGGTGAGGGCTCTCACAAGACGTGAGAGGATTGGTGCCTTGATAGTGGATGCACTTGGATATGATGGACATACTTTTGGGATGCATCACTATCAAGGAGCTTTGGTGGACAACCACCATGTCAGGAGCTTTGGAGTTGGTAACAATTTCTAAACCCTACTTTTTGTGTTCATGCTTGTTCATTCATAATATTCATAGAATGTTCATGTTTTTATGATTTGTGTGCTTCATGTGGTATTTACATGTTTAAATGAAGATTTTATCAAACGTGCATGTATACATATACAAATAGTGAATTACAATTGATTCATATATGATTGAACTTCATGCTCATTTGTACCCACTATTTGCATATGCATAGTCTAGTTTTGATGATTCTTTCATTTATACTTGTTATACTTATTTTTATGCTTTACTTCATGTATATGTATTTTTTTAATTCAAATCTAATAAATATACATGTATACACGTGAGTCTCTGCCTTCATGCAAACATCATTAATAGACTCTTTTAGATTTGGGATATATATGTGTATTGTTAGATTTAGATTAATCATACATATACCATGAAGATTATTTTTGATGAAATGATTTTTCGTATTTTTGTATGATCTTTTTGAGCTTTATTGACTATTTTCATAAAAATGCTATTTACATGATCGTTTTAACGCTCACACTTTTGTTAAAATCATTTTTGAGCTTTATTGACCATGAGTGCTTAAATTTTATGTATCTAGTTATGTTTATGAAAAACATAAGATTGATATATTTGAAGGATCTTTAACTAGTTTTCAAAAAAAGAAAAACAATTTATACTAGTTATTTATTTTCAAATAATTTTTAAGATTTTCACATGATTCTATTTTTCTAAAAGATTTGATGCTTCATGATTTGAATTGTAACGCCCCGATCCCGCAGGTACGGGGGACGTTATGGCGACGTACATACGCAAGGCGGAAAACCCCACGTACGTACGCTAAGCCTCAGTACAGTAAATAATCTCCATATATACCTGAGTTCCAGCATGAAATAAGTACAAGAATACCTGCAGAAGAGGTTAGCGATTATAATAGAAATGAATACCAGAAATGAATAGCAGGGACAAATAAGATAACAGAAATAAAATAAATCACCAAGATACATATGAAGGGTCTCGATGAGGAATCTCCTATGTGACTCCAAGGGACTCTCGGTCGCTACGAGAACACAAGTCTCCAATCTGGGCACGCAAACCCAGGCCAGGGTCGTCAGAAAGCGACCTAATGAGTGGTAAAATGAAGGAGGCAGTAATATATATAATAGTAATACAAGCACGATACATAGATATACTACATGATGTTGTACTAGTGATACCATATAATAAGTATAAATAAACAGTAGAAAAATATAGAAACATGTCATCTTTTAATACTATCAATACCTAGCCAGTTATCATCAGGTCATTTCTATAGTCGTGTCCAATTTATATCATACATAATGTTGTCTAGTGGTTACGTAATGAACATGCTAGAGGTGACGTGATAGAAATGAACATGCGAGTGGCGACTGATAGACGTGTATAGGCAAATGGGCCTATGCATGTAATCACTATACGGTGTGGTGTATATACAGCAGTGATGTCTGCTATACCGAAAGCATAATATATGCAATGCAGAACATGCGTCGTATGCCATGCAATGCAGAACATGCGTCGTATGCCATCACAGACAGTATAACATATGCCAGGTAAAGTAACAAGTATACAGGTAACATGATATCGGATAAAGTAGCATGAACAATAACAAGATAGCATACAGGTACCAGGCATGTCATGTGATTTATACAATAGTAGCAATCAGTACCACCTGGTATTACAATCAATCTCTTCCAGTGTCCCATACCACTGGCAATTCATACTGGAGCCCGCACTCCAGTCGAACCCATCCGGACATGGCCTACGGGTACCATTATCCAGACGAGAGAGTGACCAAATAACAAGTGTTCCCAACGTCACTATTGTGTATACTGTTTTATTATGTTAATTGGAAACCCGTGTCGAAGAGTTTCTTATCGGGTGGATGTATCCCGTGCATACCCGGGATCACGGCCTTAAACAATCCCCTGGCTGCTAAGACCAGGGCCCTCCGCTAAGAGGGGAGCATGAATCAAGTAACAAGAGCTCATGGAGCAAATGGTAGGTAGCACTACCGTCCCCTGCAGTGGGAAAAAATATGGATCCAGTACATCACCCGATAAGATCTAGTCAACCGTCAAGTCTCCCCCATACCCAAGTTATCATTATGATCTGATATGTCAAGTATACGATGTAACAAGAACAGATACAGTACATGATACAGGTAACATGATACTGGACCAGAGTTCTGTTGATAGCATAGAACAATATAACGAGAAACGGGAACAATATAACATGAACAATATAACGGGAAACATGACCAATAGATGTGGAAGTCCACATATAGCATATCAACAGCTCTCATATCCAGTATCGGAAATATCCATATCATTGTAACAGGAATCAATCATATAACATGAATACGGGAACATGGAATAACAATACATGTAATAAGCACGGTGATCCATATGACAAGAAGATAGAAATAACACAGACATGGTAACTGTAATATATAAGCATGATATATATATATGTGTATGATGATCATGCTAATATGAAATGCAGTAGCCCGTGCAGATATGCCGTGAATCCATGTAACGAGGATAACAATACATTACATAACGGTATTTCGTGAAGTGGTACCGCTACGTATCGGTGTGCCTACGAAATAACAGGTGTGCCGTGTCATAGTATCTGTGTAACATGCACCGGTAATAACTGTAGTCGGTGTCTACTATCCTGTCCAGTGAACTACAGTATCCGTGTAGCCATAAGCCTGCGTAGCACTAATATATGTAGGAACAGTAGTCGACGGTGTCTTATAGTAATGGTATCTAGCATGCATGTCTAGTACCAGTGAAATGTCATAGTGTATCTGTGGATCAGTATGCATGTAACGTGACTGTGATACATGCCATGTCATAATGGTGTACACGAATATGGTGACATGGTGGCCCGGGTGTCAGTGGCTGTGAAGGTATGATGACTGTGTCCGGGTTGTCTCTGCCAGTATTTATTAGTAATCTAAGTGCCTCCTTATCTTTCTTCTAAATCAGGAAATACCTAACCATGTGTTAGGTTATTCCTATTACCATGCATGTCCAATTATTATCAATTAATTATTAATAGGTACCAGTATTTATCCATAATCAAGATCTACCAATTCATTGCGCTAAACATGATAAAAGGTAATTTATAAAATAAAAACACTCACAAACTGGCTACAGGACTGTAGCTCTCATTCCCACGATCGCAACGGATCCAGAATCGTCCCAATCGGAGTCCGTATGCTCCCGATATCGCCCGAATACTAAAAAGAATAAAATGGGGTTAAATATGTAATAACTGAAATTATTCAGGGGCTATTTGTAATTTTTCAGGGGCCTAACGTAATTTCTAATTTACAGGGGGCTAAAAGGAAGATTACCTTATTGGGTCGGGTTTGGAGTGTAAACGGGTCGGGTTTGGACCAAACCCAAACCCAAAACCCGTTTGGGTTTCTTCCACCCAGAGAAGCATCCAGCAGCAGCAGCCGCATGGCTGCTGCTGCCCCCCATGGGCGCCCGCCGCCCGGCCGGCGCGGCAGTCCCGCCGGCGCCGGCGCCTCCCCGGCACCGCTCCGGCGCCGGATTCCGACGTGAGAGAAAGGGAGAGAAGTGGGTGGGGCTGATGCCCCCCCTCACCAGCGCCGCCGGCCTGGCCGGCCTCCCGCGCCACCGGCCGGGCCGGCCTCCCTCGCCGCCGGTCTAGCCTGGCCGGCCTGGCCTGGCCGGCCTCCGGCGTGCCGCCGGCTCCTCCCCTCCTTTGGGTCTGCAGAGAGAGAGAGAGAGGGGGGTATGGGTTGTGAGAGAGAGATAAGTGAAAGGAGAGAGGCTAGAGAGAGAGAGGGTTTGGAGAGAGAGAGAGAGTGTGTGTGGGAGAGTGAGAGAGAGAATAGAGGGGAGAGAGAGAGAGGAATGGGTTTTTAAAAGGAGGGGAAAGTCGGTGGAGAGAGGCGGTGGGAAGAATGGAGAAGAATGGAGAAGAAGGAAAAGAAAAGAAAAGAAAAAGAAAAAGAAAAATAATATTTTATTAAGATTCTATTGGCCTAATATTCGACCGGCTCCGAACAATACCCAAAAATTACAGAAAATAGAGAATAATATCTTGAGACATAATACGAAGACAGTTTGCAGAAACTCGATCCGGTTTGCAAATTAAAAATCCTGGAATGTCTCGCCGATACGGGCGACACCGGTTTGGCCGGATTTTCGATAAATTCAGAAAAATCCCCAAAAATACCCAAATGTAGCTTATACGATTCTAAGATATAGGTGAAAGCCGATTCTCAAAATTCTACTCTGTTTGTGAAATAAAAATCGGAAGGCCGGTAATCGGTATCGGTCGACACCGGCTACGGAGATTTTCCAAAATACTCCAGAAAATTTCCAGAAAATCCTGAAAAATCGAAAATATTAGAAAATGATTTTTGAAACTGAAATCAACTCAATCGGACTACCAAGGAGGTCAAATCAATTTTTGTACATCGTATCGCGTACCGATACTGTTAGACGTACACCGGGGATCAGGGGGTTACATGAATATTAGTTTATATGTTAGTTTTTGTCAACACTAGGATTTATACTTGTACATGTCGTGAGCCACAAATAAATCTATTTATATTTGTGCTTAAACGCTTATTTGAACCCATGAAATGTGCTTGTATTGCTTGGTTTTGATGATACATACACTTTTAAACTTGTATTCTCTTTTTGGATTTGATTTATGATCATGTGTTTTTCATTTCATGTATATGTGTATTTTGCCAAACTTTAAGATATACATGTATACCTCTTGAGTCATTTGCCTTTAATGCAAATCTATTTATATGGACTCAATTGTTTTAAGAGTTATGTATGTATACTGTAAGATCACCTAGAGGGGGGGTGAATAGGTGATGGCTAATCTAATGGTCACTCATGAACAAATAATGCGGAATTAAAACTAAGATGACCAAATTAAACTTCTTTTAATTAAACACTTATGTATAACACAAGAGTGTTGCCGAATTCCCCTTGCGAGGCTCTGGACAAGCTCCTCTAGATTCCCCTTGAATGGGTTGAGGTGCCGCGTTGGCTCTCTTGGTTGAATACTAGTGTTAACAAGCAATCCCACGCAAGTATATAACAATATAAGCACAAGGGTATATCAAGCATGTAAAGTAAAGACAATGTAAGTAATGCAAGATATAAAGAGACTAAGTGAGAAAGAGAGCAAGAGTGAGCAATCGCAAACACAAGGGTATGTTTCGAGGTTCGAGCACACTTGCTCTACATCCCCGCCTTCGACACACGAAGGATTTCCACTATGCACGATCCAAATGGATCTCTCCCCGGTGCCGCAACACCTACAAGCCCTCGGACTCCCAAGTCCCGTACACACGCAAGTCCACCGACTCGCCGGGGCCGCACCTCAAACCAAAGAGTTCACAACGAACTCAACCACCAACGAGCACACTTGCCCGTATCCTCAAAGAACAAAGAAAAATCTCTTTGATGATCACAACACTTGATCACCTAAAGAGCACTCTCACTACAACACACCTATAGGAATATCTAGCAATGGATAGCTCAAGTGTGGTGTGAGAAAAGCAAGGAAAGACTATGGTGAAAATCTCAAAGAATCACTAAAACACTCTCTTGATAAAAACTCCCTTTTGATAGGAAATATTGGCACTCTATTTTGTGGAGAAAAATCCTTCAGAAAGACTGGGAAAACTAGCTCTTAGGTCTCCAAAAATCTTGGCTCAAAACAATGACAAAACCCCTTTTATAGAGGTCAGAAAAATCTGACCGTTGGGGTCTGTCAGAGCTGCCGGTCGACCGCCCGGTCGACCGGTAACGGTCAAAAATCTGACCGTTACAGCCTCCGGTCGACTGGCCCGGTCGACCGAGAAGAACAGAGAGCACTGCTCTCAGTTCCGGTCGACCGGCCCGGTCGACCGCACAAAACTGCCAGACGTGCACAGTTTTGTGCACGTCGGTCGACCGGCCCGGTCGACCGACCTCTGTGCAATGGGTTAACTTGGAGCACAGTTTTGAGGTCTAAAACGTTCGAATTTGGGAATAAGTATATAGGATGAATTTGTAGATATTGAAGTCTTCTTTCTAATGCAACTTAAATCAAATCAATATCAATTCTGAATTGAAAGTTATTAATAAAATACTAAAAGGTATCAAATCAGAAACTGAAAACTGTTTTTCAGACTTCAACCCAATATTTGACATTCTTAACATTTAAATCAGAAGATGATTATTGAATATTAAATGTAGCTCTGAAAGTCATCTTTAAAATGCAATATAAATCATGTTAATTGAATATAGGAATCAAAAGTTATGACTAGAAAACTAAAAGTGTGTCGAGCAGATCAGCAGGACGGACGAGAGTTCTAAAAAGGTTTTGGTTAAAAACACATGTATATTTGAAACACCAAAAACTAAAACGGTATTTTTCTAGAACTAAAAATCTTTTATGAAAACACATAAATCAAGAGTGTGTGTGTGATATGAACTTGAGCAATCCACCAACTATCTATCCTTTACATTTTAACTAAAACAAACAAAAATCTTATACCTAGACACAAGTCTTCATCTTCTTGAAGTCTTCCCTTGAAGTCTTCTCATCTTCTTGACTTGGTCCACATGCAATCCACCGAGCTCATCTCTAGATGTGGTCTTGATGCATAGGCTCGTGAATCGACCGGTGCTAGCTTCCAACTTGACATTTTATCCTTTATTGAAGCTCCACACCTACTAAGATCTTGATAAGGAATCTGTCACTAATTAAACACAAGATCATTAGTAAACATAACTTCATGAGTTGATCATCATCAAAACTAGAGTGATGGGCCTTTAGGCCAACAATCTCCCCCTTTTTGATGATGACAAAACTCATGACGTTATATATGCATGGATTAAAGTAAAGCTTCAAAGAAGCTCCCCCTTAACTCATGCATATCAAATAAGCAATAGATATTCAATGAAGCACATAAATATGTATGCAAATGAATGCATGTAAAACAAAACAAATCTTTTATTTCTTGTGATGCATGAGTAAAAGCACAAGTCAAAATCTCAAAATCATCTCAAAATCTTTCTCTCCCTTAAGGAAATCATGCATATAACTCAAATACTTCTCCCCTTTTTGTCAATCATCAACAAAGGGTTCAAAGTTCAAATCATCAAACACATTTTCTCCCCCTTTTTGTCAAAAATAAGGAAATCAAGGAGGGTAAAATCAAATCAATCAATAAGATTTATATGCGATATACATTCATGAAGAGGAAGACGCTAAGTTAACTTCCCTACACATATGCATTACATGAAGAAGGGATGACAAGCACATAACACATATTATGTAATGCATAAGAGGAGATGCGAAGCTCCCCCTACACACGTATATCATATAAAGAAGAGTTGTCAAGCTCCTCAATTTATAATATACTCAACATGAATCCATATGTAAGAGAGATGTTAAGCTCTCCTTGCATATAGGAAATACAAATCAAAAATTTTGAATATTTCTTTAACAAGACAAAATTTTGAACTTTTCTTATGAAAACAAAATTTTGAAATATCTTAAAATACACAACTTTCTTTTAAGGTACCAAATGTAGAACAATCAAATTTTGAATTTTGATACCAATAGAAAATAGCACTTGAAGATGTGTGATATCAAGTTATCATTGCAAAATCTTTTAATGTTTCAAACATATTGATATCAATTGTAATTATATAGCAAATTTGAAGTTGAAGCATATAGATACCAAATGAAAAATCTAAAATAAAATCTTTTTATTTTCCATAAGCTTATGCATAGTTAATATAAGGTGTTAACTTAACTTCGCATAAACTTTTGTGCTTTAAGAATGTAAATCAATTGTAAAGCAAGCACATGGAAATCATATATATGTATGTGAATAGATAAGACCAATTTGAAAATTAGGGCATACATATATAGGAACCAAAATGTGAGTAATATACCAATTATAAAATTAACACTGTAAATCATGTATATACTCATAACCAAAAATTGGTAGGTTTAAAAGATAGTTATGTTTAAGCACTACCAAAATTTGAAGAATAAATAACTAGTTATAAATAATTTTTGAAAAACTAGTTAAAGATCCTTCAAAAACATGAAATCATATGTTATTCATGAATTATACTAAATACATACAAGTTTAAGCACGCATAGTCCATAAAGCTCAAAAATTATTTTTTATTATAAAAGATGAGTGTTCAAAGGTTATGTAAATGGTATTTTCATGAAAATAGAAAGTGAAGCATGAATCTCATGAAAATCTTATTTCATCTTAAAACAAATCATATATTTTTCATAAAGCATTGCTAAATACATAAAGATTTAATCACTCATGGTCTATAAAGCTCAAAATATTTTGTATCATAAAGATGAGTGTTCAAAAGATCATGTAAATAGCATTTTTATGAAAATAGTCATTCAAGCTCAAAAAGATCATAAATCACATTTTGTTATACAAATCAAAAACATGAAAAATCATTTTTTTTATTATTATTTATTTAAAATACTAATCTTCATGGTATATGTATGATTTATCCAATTCTAACAATATGCATACATATCCCAAATATGAAAAGAGTCCAATATATATTGCATGAAGGCAAGTGACTCAAGGGTATACATGTATATTTATTAGATTTGAATTAAACACACATATACATGAAGTAAGATCAAAGATAGGCATAACAAGTATAAATGACCGAATCATCAAAACTAGCGTATACACATGCATATAGTGGATACAAATGAGCATGAAGTTCAAATATATATGAGTCAATTGTAGTTCACTATTCATATATGTATAAATGCAAGTTTTGACATATTCTACATTTAAGCATGTAAATGCCACATGAAGCACCCAAAAAAAATATGAACATGCTACATGATACATGAAATTAAAAGCATGTGCATAAAAGAAATAGAAGTTTAGAAATTGTTACCAACTTCAAAGCTCCTAGCATGGTGGTTGACCCACCAAAATTCCTTGATAGCGGTGCTTCAAGTATGTGTCATTTTAGTTCAAATGCACTCACCATCAAGGCACCAAATCTCTCACGTTTTGAGAGATTCCTCACCTACATCAAATACACAAGGTGGGGATTTTGGTACCCATATTTTCTTGGGTCCTATGGGGTTAGTCTTGTAAGGAACCCAAGCATTTTTATTTTTATCAAAAATAAGAACATTTAACCTTTCATAACAAAATTTTGCTAAATGGCCTTTGCGGCCACAATGTGTACATATGTACACCTTAGCATACTTATGAGTGGGAGTGTGAGCATGATGTGCATCATAAGCATGTGCATGATGTGAATGTGCATGAGTATGAGGAACTTGTTTCTTTTGAAACAAGGATTCCAATCTAGTATGATTGAATGCACATGAGCTCAAATTAGAGCTCAAATTATCAATTTTATTTTTCAACTTTTTAATCTCATTTTGATCAATGTGTGCATGAGAAGTATGATGAGATATATGATCAATTTTCTTTTTCTTTTGAGAAACAAATCTTTTTCTTTTCACATAGTTTTCTTTTTAAAGATTTATTCTCTTGAAAAACAACTTCTTTTTGTTTTTCCACCATATCAATTTTATTTTTCAAATCAATGTTTCCTTTACATAAATTATTTAATTTAGACATAAGGGAAACATTCTCATTTTTCAAAACTCATTTTCTTTTTCTAAGCATGCCATTTTATTTTCTAATAAATCTTTATCATTAAGCATGGCATCAAAATTCTTTTTCAAAATTTTATTATCTTTTTCTAAACATGCAATGTTACTTCTAAAAGAGTCATGTTCTACATGCATGCAATCAAGTTCCTTTTTCAAATTTTTATTTTTCTTTTTAATCATGTCATATTTTTCAAGCACAAGATGACAAAAGGTAGCAAGCTCATCATATGACATGTCTACATCCTCATCATCGGATTCGGTGTTTACCTCAAGGGGGTTATCCCCTTGGACCATGTAGCATACGTTGGAGGTGTCGCTCCCAACGTCCGAATCGCTCCCCGCATAGTATAGATCCTTTTCGCCAAGGGAGGTGAGGGTATTCCACACTACAAAAGCCGAGTCAAGATTAGTTAACTTAGACAAATAATCATCATCTAAGCTAGATAGTAAAGCATGTAGGGCCTTTGCATTAGCCTCAATGTTCTTACCATTTAAGCAATATTCTTTATTAGTTGTGGCAAGATATACTCTAAGGCCAAGTCCTTTGAGGAACAAAGACATCTTAACCTTCCAAATTTGGATGTTAAGGATGTCAAAGGTGGGTGGTGACATGAAGTCCATAGTGTGTACAAATCTTGTGATTAGCCTAAAAGAGGATCTTTAACTCTTAGGTTGTTAGACCCAATATCAAGAGCACTAGCTCTGATACCAATTGTAAGATCACCTAGAGGGGGGGTGAATAGGTGATGGCTAATCTAATGGTCACTCATGAACAAATAATACGGAATTAAAACTAAGATGACCAAATTAAACTTCTTTTAATTAAACACTTATGTATAACACAAGAGTGTTGCCGAATTCCCCTTGCGAGGCTCTGGACAAGCTCCTCTAGATTCCCCTTGAATGGGTTGAGGTGCCGCGTTGGCTCTCTTGGTTGAATACTAGTGTTAACAAGCAATCCCACGCAAGTATATAACAATATAAGCACAAGGGTATATCAAGCATGTAAAGTAAAGACAATGTAAGTAATGCAAGATATAAAAGAGACTAAGTGAGAAAGAGAGCAAGAGTGAGCAATCGCAAACACAAGGGTATGTTTCGAGGTTCGAGCACACTTGCTCTACATCCCCGCCTTCGACACACGAAGGATTTCCACTATGCACGATCCAAATGGATCTCTCCCCGGTGCCGCAACACCTACAAGCCCTCGGACTCCCAAGTCCCGTACACACGCAAGTCCACCGACTCGCCGGGGCCGCACCTCAAACCAAAGAGTTCACAACCGAACTCAACCACCAACGAGCACACTTGCCCGTATCCTCAAAGAACAAAGAAAAATCTCTTTGATGATCACAACACTTGATCACCTAAAGAGCACTCTCACTACAACACACCTATAGGAATATCTAGCAATGGATAGCTCAAGTGTGGTGTGAGAAAAGCAAGGAAAGACTATGGTGAAAATCTCAAAGAATCACTAAAACACTCTCTTGATAAAAACTCCCTTTTGATAGGAAATATTGGCACTCTATTTTGTGGAGAAAAATCCTTCAGAAAGACTGGGAAAAACTAGCTCTTAGGTCTCCAAAAATCTTGGCTCAAAACAATGACAAAACCCCCTTTTATAGAGGTCAGAAAAATCTGACCGTTGGGGTCTGTCAGAGCTGCCGGTCGACCGCCGGTCGACCGGTAACGGTCAAAAATCTGACCGTTACAGCCTCCGGTCGACTGGCCCGGCCGACCGAGAAGAACAGAGAGCACTGCTCTCAGTTCCGGTCGACCGGCCCGGTCGACCGCACAAAACTGCCAGACGTGCACAGTTTTGTGCACGTCGGTCGACCGGCCCGGTCGACCGACCTCTGTGCAATGGGTTAACTTGGAGTACAGTTTTGAGGTCTAAAACGTTCGAATTTGGGAATAAGTATATAGGATGAATTTGTAGATATTGAAGTCTTCTTTCTAATGAAACTTAAATCAAATCAATATAAATTCGGAATTGAAAGTTATCAATAAAATACTAAAAGGTATCAAATCAGAAACTGAAAACTGTTTTTCAGACTTCAACCCAATATTTGACATTCTTAACATTTAAATCAGAAGATGATTATTGAATATTAAATGTAGCTCTGAAAGTCATCTTTAAAATGCAATATAAATCATGTTAATTGAATATAGGAATCAAAAGTTATGACTAGAAAACTAAAAGTGTGTCGAGCAGATCAGCAGGACGGACGAGAGTTCTAAAAAGGTTTTGGTTAAAAACACATGTATATTTGAAACACCAAAAACTAAAACGGTATTTTTCTAGAACTAAAAATCTTTTATGAAAACACATAAATCAAGAGTGTGTGTGTGATATGAACTTGAGCAATCCACCAACTATCTATCCTTTACATTTTAACTAAAACAAACAAAAATCTTATACCTAGACACAAGTCTTCATCTTCTTGAAGTCTTCCCTTGAAGTCTTCTCATCTTCTTGACTTGGTCCACATGCAATCCACCGAGCTCATCTCTAGATGTGGTCTTGATGCATAGGCTCGTGAATCGACCGGTGCTAGCTTCCAACTTGACATTTTATCCTTTGTTGAAGCTCCACACCTACTAAGATCTTGATAAGGAATCTGTCACTAATTAAACACAAGATCATTAGTAAACATAACTTCATGAGTTGATCATCATCAAAACTAGAGTGATGGGCCTTTAGGCCAACATATACTTATTGTGTTGTCAAAACATACATATATCTTGAAATATAAATTTTGTTTTTAATAAAAATCTGTGATGATTTAAAGGTATATTGAGATTTATTGACATTTCTTTTTGCTTTATTCCTTACTTGAAGGATTTCGTACTAGTTTTAAAACATTTTTCTAGTGCAAATTCTTCATTTGGTAGAGTTTTTCAACTAAGCTTATTTTCAAATCTATTTTTGAAGACCCCTACCATCTATGGGAGGATGGATGGGCGATTATGCCTTATATGCTTCATTGAAAATCTTTTACCTTGTGCATATGAAGGGTGGTAGGTTATGAGATATACACTTGATTTTATTGTTATGTCAATTGGTATCATTGAATCGTTTCAATTGGTATCAATATGAACTTATTTTGTATATACTCATATTTTGTTTCTTATATATATGTATGTTTCAATTTCACTTGGTATACTCATTTCTCATACATATATATGATTTCCATGTGCTTAACTCACAATTGACTCACATTTTTAGAAGCACAAAGTTTATGATGAAAAATAAAAAATTTTCATATGTTTACTATTGATATCAAAAATTATGTTGATTTGATATCTCAAAATGTGTTTTATTAAGTAAGTTCAAAATCTTAAAGAAAAATTCAAAATGTTTGATTTGTATTTCCTATATGCAAGGAGAGCTTAACATCTCTCTTACATATGGATTCATGTTGAGTATATTATAAATTGAGGAGCTTGACAACTCTTCTTTATATGATATACGTGTGTAGGGGGAGCTTCACATCTCCTCTTATGCATTACATAATATGTGTTATGTGAGTTAGGGCTTGTCATTCCTTCTTCATGTAATGCATATGTGTAGGGAAGCTAACTTAGCGTCTTCCTCTTCATGAATGTATATCGCATATAAATCTTTATTGATTGATTTACCCCTTCTTAATCTCTTTGTTTTGACAAAAGGGGGAGAAAAATTTGTTTGATTTGATTTTACTTTGAACCCTTTGTTGATGATTGACAAAAAGGGGGAGAAGTATTTGAGTATATATGCATGTTTTCATTGCTTAAGGGGGAGTAGTATTTGTCTTCCTTGTTATTTATGCATATAAGTTTTATTGTGCAAATAGGAGAAAAAGATTTATTTTGTTTCATCTCCATCATTTGCATACATATTGATGAGCTTTATTGTCATATCTTATTATTTATTGTTATGCATGAGTTAAGGGGGAGCTTCCTTGAAGCTTTACTTTAATCCATGCATACATAACCTCATGAGTTTTGTCATCATCAAAAAGGGGAGATTGTTGGCCCAAAGGCCTATCACCCTAGTTTTGATGATGATCAACTCATGAAGTTATATTTGCTAATGATCTTGTGTTTAATTAGTGACAGATTCATTATCAAGATCTTAGTAGGTGCATAGCTCAACAAAGGATAAAATGTCAAGATTTGGAGCTAGCACGGTGTGATTCAAGGAGCTTTTGGATCAAGCTTGGACCAAGTCAAGAAGATGAGAAGCCTTCAAGTGAAGACTTCAAGAAGATGAAGACTTGTGTCTAGGTATAAGATTTTATTTTTGTTTTAGATAAAATGTAAAGGATAGATAGTTGGTGGATTGCTCAAGTAGATATCACACACACACTCTTGTTTAGTTGTCTTTTCATAAAAGAATTTTCAGATTTAGAAAAGACTTTCATTTTGGAAAAACATAGTTTTTGGATCTTGGTATTCAAAGTTATATATTTCAACCAAAACCTTATTTAGAGCTTTATGACAAAAACATAGATATTGTATTATGATTGTGTAGTGGATCATATCCATACACACTATGCCTTAAAAGTATATCTTGTTTTTGTTTTTGATGAAGATTTGGAAAAATATTGTTTTAGAAAAATACAGTTTTTATCATGAGCCAAATATTTCCAAGTTACAAAAATAGTCCAATATTTTATAACATGCCTTGATTTTGTGCAAGCATGTTTGTATATCAAAGTATATTGGTTAAACTATTTTTGTAGATTTTTATGTATTTTATGGGATTTTATATGAGCCAAAAAGACACTTTTTAATCCCAGAAAAACTGTTTTCAGGCTTCAGCTAGTCGACTTGCCTACCCTTATAAGTCGACTAACCCTGAAGTCGGCCGACCGGGCCGGTCGACCGACGTGCACAAACGTGCACGCCTTTGTGTACTGGTGGACGGTCGACCGTGCCGGTCGACCGCTCCAAAGAGCAGTGCTCTCTGGAAAGTTCGGCCGACCGCACCGGTCGACCGTGGCTCCAACGGTCAGAAATCCGACCGTTGGCGGTCGACCGGGCCGGTCGACCGGCAGTACTGACAGATCCCAACGGCTAGTTTTCTGGCAGCCTATAAATTGGGGGTCTTGTCATTGTTTTGCTATAAGATTTTGGAGTCTCTTAGAGCCAGTTTTTCTCAGACTTTTAAAAGGGTTTTCTCCACATATTTGAGTGCAAATATTTCCTATCTAAAGGGAAGATTTTATCAAGAGTGTAAAAGTGATTCTTTGAGTTTTCCTCCACCTTTCTCATCCTTGTTTTTCTCACACTACACTTGAGCATCCATTGATTATTCATCCTATAGGTGTGTTGTAGTGAGAGTGCTTTAGGTGATCAAAGTGTTGTGATCACCAAAGATCTTTTCTTTGTTCTTTCAGGAGACGGGCAAGTGTGCTCGTCGTTGTTTTGAGTTCAGGTGCGGACTCTGTTGTTTGAGGTGCGGCCTCGGCGAGCCGGTGGGCTTGCGGTGTGTACGGGACTAGAGAGTCCGAGGGCTTGTAGGTGTTGCGGCACCGAGGAGAGATCCATTGGGATCTTGCATAGTGGAAATCCTTCGTGTGTCGAAGGCGGGGATATAGAGCAAGTGTGCTCGAACCTCGAACATACCCTTGTGTTTGCGATTGCTATTCTCTCTCTCTCTCTATTTGTCTCTAGTTATATCTTGCATGTTATTTATTGTGTTCATCTTTATATGCATGATATATTCCTTGTGCTCATAATTGATATATATACTTGCGTGGGATTGTTGCTAACACTTGTATTCAACCAAGAGAGCCAACGCGGCACCTCAACCCATTCAAGGGTAATCTAGAGGAGTTTGTCCAGAGCCCTTCACGGGGAATTCGGCAACACTCTTGGTTATACGTGGTGTTTAGTGTAAAAAGATTTAATTAGGTCATAATTGTTTTTAGCTTCCGCATCATTTGCATCATTTGGCATTAAGTGACCATTAGATTAGCCATCACCTATTCACCCCCCCTCTAGGTGATTTACAGATAGCACTATCAAATCACTGTACGGTCGAACCGTAGTTAACCAGTACAATCACATTATTATCAAAGCAGCAGGGCTCCAAGACAAATTTCAGGGAGAAAATTTGTCTTTACTTTGGAGGAACACCCATTGTAGAGAAAGGAGGGAGATAGAAGAATATTGTAATACCCCGTTCCTGGAATACGTACTTAGTTGCGTATTCAGATTTTCGATCGTATTTTTTCGATTTGTTTTCTGTATTTATTCTGTATTATGAATTCCTTACATGATTGTTTTGTCTTGGTTTTGGATTCGTGGATTCGGAGTCAACCTTGGTTTGAACCGAAGGCCCGAATCCCAGAGTATTGCTCGGTTTGGACAATTCCACTATTCCGATTTGACCGATTTCTGTTTCAAACATCATTTTCCAATATTCTAGATTTAATGTGATTTTCTGGATTTTTCTGGAATTAAAATGAATTTCTTCAAAACCGGTGTCGGCCAGTGCCGCTGACCGATTCCTGGATTTTTAATTCTTAAACGGTTTGGAATTTCTAAATGATCCTTTAGACATTATTACTTAGAATCATATTTTCTACCTACATTCTTTTTCTGGGGATTTTATGATTTTATGGAAATTCCACCGGAGTCGGCAGTTAGCTGGTTTCGGGATTTTTAGTTTTAAAACTATAAAGTATTTCTTAAAACGGCTTTCACGATACATCTTATAATATCATTTTCTATCTAAATTCATTTTTTGAGATTTTCCAGAATTTATCGAAAATTCACCGGTTTTGGTGTCGACCGGTACCGCCGGAAGATTCCAGGATTTTTTAATTTGAAATCTATATTGAATTTCTTGAATCCGATTTCACCGATCATCTTAAAATATATTTTCTATTTTGAGGATTTTTCGGAACGATTCCGAAACAGTCGATTTTTCAACCTTATTATTATATTATTATTTTAATCTTTTCTTTCTTTCTTTCTTTCCTTCCTTTTCTTTTTCCCTCAACCGACTCCACCTACTCCCCTCCACGTGGGGAGACATTCCCCTCTCCCTCATTAACCCCTCTCCCATCCATCAATCTCTCCCTCTCTTTTTCCTTTTCTTTTCTTTTCTTTTTCCTTTCTTTTCTATTCTTTTCCTTCTTCTTTCTTTTTCTTCTTCTTCTTCTTTCTCTCCTGCGTGGGCGACGCCCACTCCACCGACCCAACCTCCGGCCACCTCCGGCGATCAACGCCGGCGTAGGATCACCCCCCCATCTTCTCTCTCTTCTTCTTTTCTTTTCTTTTCTTTTCTTTTCTTCCTCCTCTTGGATCCGGCCACGTCCACCTCCATCGCCGGCTCCCCTCTCCTCCGGCGCTGCCCCGGCGAGGGCAGACCGTCGCCGGCGCGCGGCCGGCGGCCTGGGCGCGGCCAGGGGGCTCGGGCCCCTGTGCGCCGCTGTGGAGGGGGCAGCAGCCCCCTCCTTCTCCTCTCCTGGGGTGGCCGGCGCCACCCCGTTCTAGCGCCGCCGGCGCTGGCCGGCGGCCGCGGGCAGCCAGGGGCCACCTGGGCCCCTGTGCTGGGGCGGAGAGGGGGGCAGGCCCCCTCTCCTTTTCTCTCTGTTGAGGGGGGCAAGGCCCCCCTCTTTCCTTGCTGGGGGGGGCAACAGCCCCCCTGTGTTCTGTGGAGGGGGCGGCGCCCCCTCCTTCCTCTGCCGGCGGCCGGCGCCGCCCGGCGCCGCCGCCTGGCCGGCGGCCAGGGCCGAGTGCCCCAAAAGGGGGGGCACTGTGTGGGTGCGGGGGGGGGGGGCAGCAGCCCCCCTTCTTTCTCTCTCTCTCCTGGACTCTCCCTCTCTCTCTCTTGGATCTCTCTCTCTCTCCTGTTTCTCTCTCTCTCTCTTTCTCTCTCCTCTCTTTCTCACTCTAGCTCTCTCTCTCTCCTGATTCTCTCTCTCATCATTCACTTTCTCTCTCTAAAGAAAACCCTAACTCTCTCTAGACTTTCTCTCTCTACACTTTCTCTCTCTAAAAATCCCATTTTCTCTCTCTAGACTTTCTCTCTCTAAACCTCTCTTTCTCTCTCCTACTCTCTCTCTCTCCCCACCACAACCCTCCTTTGGTTTTGGACCGTAGCTTCCTTCGTCGATCGTGTCGCCGTGGATCCATTTGGCGATATTGTCAACCTCGATCCTTCCGGACACGTAGAGCTTCCAATCACCGATCTATGTGAGTATTCCTACTCACCAAGACTTGTCTAATTCTTTGTATATTCATGTTTCCATATCATGTGCAATTATGTCTTCAATTCTTGATTATTTAGTCATCAAGCCAAAACCCTAGGAAATCTGTTCTGTTTGTTGTTTCCCCATGATTAGTCGACTTGACCTAGCCATTAGTCGACTGATCCGTTCTGTCCGGAGAAACACAACTCTAGGAATCACAGTATTAGTCGACTTACCTTAGTTCCCAGTCGACTAGAGACCCCTAGTCGACTACTAACATTCCCCTAGTCGACTAATCTTCCCTGGACCAGAAAACCTAACTCTCGGCCTAGTCGACTTATCACAAACCCTAGTCGACTTGAACCCCCTAGTCGACTAACCCTTCTCCCTAGTCGACTCCTGAATCAAAACCCAACTTTCTGTATCTCAGTTCTAGTCGACCTGACCACACTATTAGTCGACTTAGAGTATCTGTTAGTCGACTACCTATTTTACCCCAGTCGACTAACTTTTCCCTGGAACCAAATCTAACTCTCTGGATCACAGTATTAGTCGACTACCCCCTCTTCCTAGTCGACTAACCCCTCTATTAGTCGACTACTCTTCCAACCTAGTCGACTAATTCTGGCTGTCTGTTCTGATTGATTTCTTCCTTGAACATGAACCTTACCCTCTAGACTTACATCACATATAGGTATCTCTTGACTTGTCACTTGACAAACATCATCTTACCTTCTCTCCTTCTCTCTCCTCTTCACTCTACATATTTATATCACAGGTTATGGCGCATCCCGAGCTTCAGTGGATTTCGGATATTTCGGTATATTGGTGACTCAGGCGAGTGTTCTCACTCGCTACCCTCTTGCTTTACCATTCCATTGATTATGATAGTATTCTCGCTCTAGTCTTCATGTATTGTATTTCATGCTTTACATCTTTTATTGCTTTATGCTATGCGTGGCCGACCCTTCGTGGTCGTTGGACTTGTTGGACTTTGGGTCCTTACTTTTATATTACCACTTGGCATTACTTTAGACCTGTTAGTTATGTACTACCATTTAACACATGTATATCACCTGACATCTAGAGTGTTACCACCTGACCACCTGACTTGCTACTATTGGTAAGACCCTATTGGTATGACCTGACTTACCCAGACTATTATCAATCTCTTGACGTAACTTGCTACCTGATTATTATCTATCTTTTATCATGTTTGGTTGCTTGCTTAATATCACCACTTGTCATGCTATCATCTCACACCCAGCATGATATATTCGACTTGTGATTATCACCTTTACGGGAACTTTACTTTATTATCCTGTATCATGATCAGTGATATGTTTTCCTGCTTTACATGCAGTGACCTGACTATATAGTACTTATGTACTCCTTATTCCTGATCATGTCTATTTCCTGTTTTTCCCGTAAAGTGATAATTAAACTATTG
This sequence comes from Agave tequilana, assembly GCA_038442645.1. Taxonomy (NCBI): domain Eukaryota; kingdom Viridiplantae; phylum Streptophyta; class Magnoliopsida; order Asparagales; family Asparagaceae; genus Agave; species Agave tequilana. The sequence continues at coordinate 29,233 of JAVJIF010026758.1, read as the reverse complement.
AATCTTAAAATGGACCAACTTGTATTGGGTCGGGGGAAACATGCGGATATCGATATGTGTTCGTGTTTACAGTGGCTTTAGGTTGTGCACTATATTTCCGGTCTGACCTGTGGTACTCCAGGGGACCGAGGGGAGAGCTGGCTCCCTTATTCCTGTTATTATTATAAGGGCATACATAAGTCCCTCCTGTTTGGCCTTGCGGCTGGCTTCCGTTTCCATGCAACGGAACAATCCTGGACCGTTGTCCCGGGCATGTACGGGACCCACTGTAAACATAGTTCGTTGATACAACCGCTGTTTCCAATAACAACCTCGACTTGCTTATATATGGATGTATGTGAGTTGGCCGTACACCGAGACACATACCTAGATATATGGGTAAGACGAGTAATAATAAAGTGTCATAATAATCGGCTCTTTAAGTTGTAAGTAGAAGTATGTGGAATGGGACGCATACCAAAGCCTGCAACTTAAACGGCTATGAATCTGTGCTGTGCCTTACCGTATTTGCTTTTCCCGGACTTTATATCGGATTTCGTGCTTTATGAGTATTATGGTAGTTTGGATTGGTTTTATTCGGATTCCCTGTTTTATGATTATCATGCCATATCTATTCTTACCTGCTCTATCCTATCTGCCTCCTGAGTATTCCCACTTGATATATGCATTATTGTGCTCACCCTGCTTCACCACTTGGTTTTGCTTCTACACTCGCCTGGGGAGTATTATTTGACTCCCCTGGATCCTCACGTCCAGGTCATGGAGCTAGGAGCGTGTGATCGGAGTAGCGCAGCGGTAGCGTGGATCCCCGCAGATCATTCAGAGCTCCATCCTTCTAGGCCCCCTGTGAGTCTCTCGAGTTTTCCTTTTTAAACTCGTGAGTACCTTTATGCTGTTTTACTCTTGTACATCTGCTTGTATTCCCGCATTTGCGCATACTAGTGATATGATATTCATGTAATATTAGATCACTACTGGTGATAATTCTGTAATTGTATATATGTGTTGGAATGTATAATGCACCATTTGCTTCCGTACTCTGATTCTTGTTTGTACTGATGCTTAGCGTATATACGGGAGGGTAGTTCTGACCTACGTATATACGTTGCAGTGACGTCCCCGTATCGCCGGGATCGGGGCGTTACAGGTTGGTATCAGAGCCTAGGCTCTAACTTCCTCAGTACGTCCAGAAGGCAAATCAATGGTAAAGAGATTTGCAACTGGAATACATGAATCTTGGTTATACATTCCAACTGCAAGTGCAGAGTTATCTATTTCTTGACTATCTTCCCTTTGGTTTCAAATCCCTCCTTGACTATCTTTTCCTTGGATTCCTGATCTCTCCTATCCTTTCCCCGTTTTGGTTTTATGTTTTGGTTTTATGAAGCCTTATACTATCTTAAGATATGACTAGACTAGGAAGGTAGTGGCTGGTTCTGCATGAAGCTATTATGGGATCTCTCGGCAAATTCTATGAAGCTTGGTATTCTCCAGATCGAATCTGATCTGGCTATCTTTCAGAAGACAACAGTTGGGATTCTTAATTATCGGTCTTCCTTATTATTATGCTCAGGAGTATTAGGGTTTTCTTTATTCATTTATTACACAGCCACGACATCATCAGCAAAATCATTACACAGCCACGACATCATCAGTATATTTATTACACAGCCACGACATCATCAGTATCATTCAGCATTATTCGGAGATTTATACAGCCAGAAGTGCGGAGGATATTATTGTTCAGTTGACTTGAGAGCCCTACCTATAGTGCTTCATATCTTAATTAGTATAGATTCCAGCCTTTGTTCCCTTTGTATTCAATTTGCCCCTTAACGAAATTGCGAGGACGCAATTTTTTGTAAGGTGGGTGGATTGTAATACCCCGTTCCTGGAATACGTACTTAGTTGCGTATTCAGATTTTCGATCGTATTTTTCGATTTGTTTTCTGTATTTATTCTGTATTATGAATTCCTTACATGATTGTTTTGTCTTGGTTTTGGATTCGTGGATTCGGAGTCAACCTTGGTTTGAACCGAAGGCCCGAATCCCAGAGTATTGCTCGGTTTGGACAATTCCACTATTCCGATTTGACCGATTTCTGTTTCAAACATCATTTTCCAATATTCTAGATTTAATGTGATTTTCTGGATTTTTCTGGAATTAAAATGAATTTCTTCAAAACCGGTGTCGGCCAGTGCCGCTGACCGATTCCTGGATTTTTAATTCTTAAACAGTTTGGAATTTCTAAATGATCCTTTAGACATTATTACTTAGAATCATATTTTCTACCTACATTCTTTTTCTGGGGATTTTATGATTTTATGGAAATTCCACCGGAGTTGGCAGTTAGCTGGTTCCGGGATTTTTAGTTTTAAAACTATAAAGTATTTCTTAAAACGGCTTTCACGATACATCTTATAATATCATTTTCTATCTAAATTCATTTTTTGAGATTTTCCAGAATTTATCGAAAATTCACCGGTTTTGGTGTCGACCGGTACCGCCGGAAGATTCCAGGATTTTTTAATTTGAAATCTATATTGAATTTCTTGAATCCGATTTCACCGATCATCTTAAAATATTATTTTCTATTTTTGAGGATTTTTCGGAACGATTCCGAAACAGTCGATTTTTCAACCTTATTATTATATTATTATTTTTAATCTTTTCTTTCTTTCTTTCTTTCCTTCCTTTTCTTTTTCCCTCAACCGACTCCACCTACTCCCCTCCACGTGGGGAGACATTCCCCTCTCCCTCATTAACCCCTCTCCCATCCATCAATCTCTCCCTCTCTTTTTCCTTTTCTTTTCTTTTCTTTTTCCTTTCTTTTCTATTCTTTTCCTTCTTCTTTTCTTTCTTCTTCTTCTTCTTCTTTCTCTCCTGCGTGGGCGACGCCCACTCCACCGACCCAACCTCCGGCCACCTCCGGCGATCAACGCCGGCGTAGGATCACCCCCCCATCTTCTCTCTCTTCTTCTTTTCTTTCTTTTCTTTTCTTTTCTTCCTCCTCTTGGATCCGGCCACGTCCACCTCCATCGCCGGCTCCCCTCTCCTCCGGCGCTGCCCCGGCGAGGGCAGACCGTCGCCGGCGCGCGGCCGGCGGCCTGGGCGCGGCCAGGGGGCCTCGGGCCCCCTGTGCGCCGCTGTGGAGGGGGCAGCAGCCCCCTCCTTCTCCTCTCCTGGGGTGGCCGGCGCCACCCCGTTCTAGCGCCGCCGGCGCTGGCCGGCGGCCGCGGGCAGCCAGGGGCCACCTGGGCCCCTGTGCTGGGGCGGAGAGGGGGGCAGGCCCCCTCTCCTTTTCTCTCTGTTGAGGGGGGCAAGGCCCCCCTCTTTCCTTGCTGGGGGGGGGCAACAGCCCCCCCTGTGTTCTGTGGAGGGGGCGGCGCCCCCTCCTTCCTCTGCCGGCGGCCGGCGCCGCCCGGCGCCGCCGCCTGGCCGGCGGCCAGGGCCGAGTGCCCCAAAAGGGGGGGCACTGTGTGGGTGCGGGGGGGGGGGGGGGCAGCAGCCCCCCTTCTTTCTCTCTCTCTCTCCTGGACTCTCCCCTCTCTCTCTTGGATCTCTCTCTCTCTCCTGTTTCTCTCTCCTCTCTCTTTCTCTCTCCTCTCTTTCTCACTCTAGCTCTCTCTCTCTCCTGATTCTCTCTCTCATCATCCACTTTCTCTCTCTAAAGAAAACCCTAACTCTCTCTAGACTTTCTCTCTCTACACTTTCTCTCTCTAAAAATCCCATTTTCTCTCTCTAGACTTTCTCTCTCTAAACCTCTCTTTCTCTCTCCTACTCTCTCTCTCTCTCCACCACAACCCTCCTTTGGTTTTGGACCGTAGCTTCCTTCGTCGATCGTGTCGCCGTGGATCCATTTGGCGATATTGTCAACCTCGATCCTTCCGGACACGTAGAGCTTCCAATCACCGATCTATGTGAGTATTCCTACTCACCAAGACTTGTCTAATTCTTTGTATATTCATGTTTCCATATCATGTGCAATTATGTCTTCAATTCTTGATTATTTAGTCATCAAGCCAAAACCCTAGGAAATCTGTTCTGTTTGTTGTTTCCCCATGATTAGTCGACTTGACCTAGCCATTAGTCGACTGATCCGTTCTGTCCGGAGAAACACAACTCTAGGAATCACAGTATTAGTCGACTTACCTTAGTTCCCAGTCGACTAGAGACCCCTAGTCGACTACTAACATTCCCCTAGTCGACTAATCTTCCCTGGACCAGAAAACCTAACTCTCGGCCTAGTCGACTTATCACAAACCCTAGTCGACTTGAACCCCCTAGTCGACTAACCCTTCTCCCTAGTCGACTCCTGAATCAAAACCCAACTTTCTGTATCTCAGTTCTAGTCGACCTGACCACACTATTAGTCGACTTAGAGTATCTGTTAGTCGACTACCTATTTTACCCCAGTCGACTAACTTTTCCCTGGAACCAAATCTAACTCTCTGGATCACAGTATTAGTCGACTACCCCCTCTTCCTAGTCGACTAACCCCTCTATTAGTCGACTACTCTTCCAACCTAGTCGACTAATTCTGGCTGTCTGTTCTGATTGATTTCTTCCTTGAACATGAACCTTACCCTCTAGACTTACATCACATATAGGTATCTCTTGACTTGTCACTTGACAAACATCATCTTACCTTCTCTCCTTCTCTCTCCTCTTCACTCTACATATTTATATCACAGGTTATGGCGCATCCCGAGCTTCAGTGGATTTCGGATATTTCGGTATATTGGTGACTCAGGCGAGTGTTCTCACTCGCTACCCTCTTGCTTTACCATTCCATTGATTATGATAGTATTCTCGCTCTAGTCTTCATGTATTGTATTTCATGCTTTACATCTTTTATTGCTTTATGCTATGCGTGGCCGACCCTTCGTGGTCGTTGGACTTGTTGGACTTTGGGTCCTTACTTTTATATTACCACTTGGCATTACTTTAGACCTGTTAGTTATGTACTACCATTTAACACATGTATATCACCTGACATCTAGAGTGTTACCACCTGACCACCTGACTTGCTACTATTTGGTAAGACCCTATTGGTATGACCTGACTTACCCAGACTATTATCAATCTCTTGACGTAACTTGCTACCTGATTATTATCTATCTTTTATCATGTTTGGTTGCTTGCTTAATATCACCACTTGTCATGCTATCATCTCACACCCAGCATGATATATTCGACTTGTGATTATCACCTTTACGGGAACTTTACTTTATTATCCTGTATCATGATCAGTGATATGTTTTCCTGCTTTACATGCAGTGACCTGACTATATAGTACTTATGTACTCCTTATTCCTGATCATGTCTATTTCCTGTTTTTCCCGTAAAGTGATAATTAAACTATTGAATCTTAAAATGGACCAACTTGTATTGGGTCGGGGGAAACATGCGGATATCGATATGTGTTCGTGTTTACAGTGGCTTTAGGTTGTGCACTATATTTCCGATCTGACCTGTGGTACTCCAGGGGACCGAGGGGAGAGCTGGCTCCCTTATTCCTGTTATTATTATAAGGGCATACATAAGTCCCTCCTGTTTGGCCTTGCGGCTGGCTTCCGTTTCCATGCAACGGAACAATCCTGGACCGTTGTCCCGGGCATGTACGGGACCCACTGTAAACATAGTTCGTTGATACAACCGCTGTTTCCAATAACAACCTCGACTTGCTTATATATGGATGTATGTGAGTTGGCCGTACACCGAGACACATACCTAGATATATGGGTAAGACGAGTAATAATAAAGTGTCATAATAATCGGCTCTTTAAGTTGTAAGTAGAAGTATGTGGAATGGGACGCATACCAAAGCCTGCAACTTAAACGGCTATGAATCTGTGCTGTGCCTTACCGTATTTGCTTTTCCCGGACTTTATATCGGATTTCGTGCTTTATGAGTATTATGGTAGTTTGGATTGGTTTTATTCGGATTCCCTGTTTTATGATTATCATGCCATATCTATTCTTACCTGCTCTATCCTATCTGCCTCCTGAGTATTCCCACTTGATATATGCATTATTGTGCTCACCCTGCTTCACCACTTGGTTTTGCTTCTACACTCGCCTGGGGAGTATTATTTGACTCCCCTGGATCCTCACGTCCAGGTCATGGAGCTAGGAGCGTGTGATCGGAGTAGCGCAGCGGTAGCGTGGATCCCCGCAGATCATTCAGAGCTCCATCCTTCCAGGCCCCCTGTGAGTCTCTCGAGTTTTCCTTTTTAAACTCGTGAGTACCTTTATGCTGTTTTACTCTTGTACATCTGCTTGTATTCCCGCATTTGCGCATACTAGTGATATGATATTCATGTAATATTAGATCACTACTGGTGATAATTCTGTAATTGTATATATGTGTTGGAATGTATAATGCACCATTTGCTTCCGTACTCTGATTCTTGTTTGTACTGATGCTTAGCGTATATACGGGAGGGTAGTTCTGACCTACGTATATACGTTGCAGTGACGTCCCCGTATCGCCGGGATCGGGGCGTTACAAATATTCTTCTTTGGAAGTCACAGAATCAGACAACAATTCTATTAAAGAATCTGTTGAATTTTCTGAGTCTTCATTTAGAACGAATTTTTAGAATCTGTTGGAAGTCACTTTGGAATTCGAGTTGCAGAATTTTCACTTCCTGTTGGAAGTCACTTCGTAATCCGAGTCACAGAATTCCTCTTCTGAATCTGAGTCGCAGAAGAAAGGATTTGTTCTGCGTTGCTTTTCTGTTTCTGTCTATGTGTTTTTAAAATGAAAGAAAAGGAGCGCTATTTATAGCGCTCCGGGAGGGGCAAATCCGTCCGTACAGAAACCGCCCAACCGTTCGCGGCGGTTTCCTGTCAGCCGTTGTACTGTTTTAGCTCGGATCCGGATAGCGAAGCGGGTGCGATCCGTTGTACCCCATACCCTGTGAGACCGGTTCAAAAAGAACCAGACCGGGTAGGGAACCCGAGCTCGAGCGCGTCGTGTGTGGGCACGGTTTCCCTCTAATCACGAGCGAAAACTCCAAGTAACCAAAGGGCACGCCCTTTATTCCCATTTTTTTCTATTTAAACACTTCAAACTTCCATCCTATGGCCAATGTGGGACTACATGCTTTTAGACTTTAGACTTGAATATCTCATTCATTCGAAGTCGGAATTGAACATGTGAATATACCACATTCATCCCCAATGGAAGGAGAACACACACCAACCATTATCCAATTGATTCTATCAACGGATCTCGCCGTAATTCAACTCAAAGATTCACATTTAATTCTTCATATTTCCCAACAAAAAAGTCTAGGGTTTTTTCAACGTACCTGTCACCAATAGTTAATAGGATATTCATAGCATCATCATGTAGGGGTTTATTGAGTATTTTTCTCGTAATTATGGTAAATCCCAGTCTTCTAATCGAATAAGGAGTCTATTAAGTCGATGGGGTCTTTTTGGGCCTAGCAGAGTAAATTGCTTAGGTTTGAGCCCGCTTGTAACTTTAGACCATATGATTAAATCAAATAATCGGCCGGCCTGAGCCCATGTAAACTTAAGTCTGTGAACTCGTTGGGCCAGGCCTAAACGAACTAATGGCCCGTGCCCACACATTAGTCCCCAAACAAACTTGAATCACTAACATGTGGGGCCTAGTTTCTTTAATGACTCTTTCTCACCTGGCGGCTTCGGTTTTAGATAACACCCCTCCAAGATTCGCACTCTTTATGGGTGTTTGTAGGACACATGGCCTATATCCAGAGAACCTAACCCCATCTCGTCTTTGGGGCTTATAAGCCTCACTGTGCCCGTAGGACACGTGTCGAGTATCCATCGGTCTCATGCAGTTTCAACTTCGGGGCTGTTTAGTTGCAAGGAAGTGGGCGGAAGTAAGGAAATAGGAAAGTATAATCGCTCACTTCCCTATCTATCCAAACATCGGAAAAGGAAAATAAGAAAACTCTTTTTCCTTTTCTCTTTTCTCTTTTACACAATCATTTCCTCACTTTCAGAGTGCTAGAGTTAATTTTGTGGTCATGTAAATCTCATTTGTAATAAGTTGTAGCACAAAACAGTTGATTTTTTGACCGTGTAAATCTCACTTGTATTCTAATTACAGTCTATTTTTATTTTTCATGATTACTTTTTATTTTAATATTATTTTACGGTCAACTTTGTGGTCAACTTTTCCAATTCTACTTTTACATTAGAATCCAAACACCGGAAAAAGACAAAATATTTTTCAAACCACACTTCCCAACAACATCCAAACACCGGAAAACTTACTAACTAATTCCCAAGTTCCAAAGGGAATTATTACCACTTCCTCAATTCCTCACTTCCTCACTTTCACCCTTAACCAAATAGGCCCTTCGGAGACGAGGCTTTTCCTGCCTATCTGGATGCTTAATATTCAGGCGGTGGGGGTTCCTATTTATACCCCCTCTTCAATTCCTATTTGGCCCTCACTTTGAACGTAGTCTCGCTCGTGCTCTTTTTGATCACCAAGTTCATTTGACCTCAGAACCTTCTGAGCTTCAATAAGTAGTTTCCTTCTCGTTTATATTCTCCCTTCTTTCTTTTGCAGTAATCTAGGATCCTTAGGAGGAGTAGGTAATCATGAGTAGCATTGATAAGAGAACTGCCATGTATGTTATACCTCTTGAGGACGAGGATGAGGTGGAGAAATCAGAGGAAAAGGTTAGGGAGATAGAGTTCGAACCTGGCCCCTCTCAGCAAGTTGCTAAATGTGTGCTGAAAGAGGAAGAGGGCGCAGTGGAAGATGAAGACGAATCAGAGGAGGGGTGGACAACAGAGAGTTGAGAGAGTTAGTTCTCGATAGTTCAAATGAGCCCGTCCGATCCCTGATGCCTTGCTTCTTTTTGTCAATAGATGTAGTGGTAAGATGGCTTCCTCCCTAGGTTGAGATTTTTATATCTTCCCTTTTTTCTTTATTAGGCATGCTCCTTCCAATAAGAGGGCATGTTTCCCCGGCACGAATGACATCGGAATTTACCGCAAGTCTTTCGTCCTAGGCTTTAGACCTTGTTGGCGCTCGACCTACAAGGAGAGGACACAACATTAGGGAGATGGGCTTGGGCCCAGTCGAAAATCCCTCCGATGCTTATGTCAGACTCGCAGTCGACGATAGTAATTTGGTACTAAAAGTCTAGGGTTTTTCCAACGCACCTGTCTCAAAGAGGCAATGGGGTATTCATAGCATCATCATGTAGGGGTTTATTGGGTATTTTTCTCGTAATCAAGGTAAATCTCGGTCTTCTAGTCGATTTAGGAGTCTATTAAGTCGGTGGGGCCTCTTTGGGCCTGGCATAGTAAACCATCTTAGGTTTGAGCCCACTTGAAACTTTAGGCCATGATTAAATCAAATAACTGTTGGAGTTGGGCCCATGCAAGCTCAGAATGTGATACCCGTTGGTTCGGGGCCCAAACGGACTAATGGCCAACAAGGTGAAACTAGATTAGAGAGAGATTAAAAAAGCTCATGAAACCCCAAAGAAACTGAATTATGCTAATCAAACTATATGCTGATCGTTCTTCTAAAAAAAGTCGAGTGAACCATTGGTCCGTGCACCGCGCGCGTCCAGTGTTTTAGGGAAGCCCGGTCCGATCTTTTTCTCCGGTCCAGATGCACCACGAAATGTGCGCCTGGTCCACTGGATCCTTTCCCAGTCCCCCGAGATCACACATAAACACAAGGGCAGAACGTCGCGTGGGTCCAATCACATCAGATGCAGAGTGTGCAGATAAGTACAAAACTCATTCTCCGTGCCTCCAGAAAAAGCCAACAATTAATTATTATTATTAATACCAACAATATTTCTCCCAAATAAAAAAAAAAGAAAGAAAAGAAAAATGAAAAATGAAAAAGAGGAAAAATAAAACAACAACAAGCGGTCAGCCCACCGTCGCCGTACTCGTGTCACTCGCCCCCCCGCTCTCTCTCTCTCTCTCTCTCTCTCTCTGTTTCCAAGCCTATGTCAAGATGGAAGCGAGCCCTGTAAACTGGGAAGCCTTGGATTCTCTCATCATAGACTTCGCCAGATCCGAGAACCTTCTCGAAGATTCCTCCTCATCTTCTCCGCCTTCCCCCTCCTCTCCTTCATCCTCCTCCTCCTCCTCCTACCAGTCTCGTCTCCTCATCCGCCAGGTACGCCGCTCGATAGAGTCCGGCGATATTGAATCCGCCCTCGACTCGATCAAGCGACACGTCCCCGCGGTTCTCGATGACCACCGCATCCTCTTCCGGCTCCAGAAGCAGGTGATTTTTTTTTCCCCCATTCCGCCCCCTTCTTTTCTTCTTAATCTCGAGTTTATTGATTGATTGATTGATTGTTATGTTTCCTTTAGAAATTTATTGAGCTGTTGAGGAGAGGGACGGAGAGGGATAGGGATTTGGCGATTGAATGTGTGCGCGGGGCTCTTGCTCCTTGTGCTCTCGATGCCTATCCGGTAAGTGTTTAGTATGCGGCTTTAGGTTTTTTTTTCGCTTCAAAAGTGGATTTCAATCCAAAAAGTGTTTGGTCAATTAGTTTGAGTTGTTTTATATGATTGGTAGTTTACAGAGCATGCTGGAATTAGGTTTTACTTATAATGTCAGTTTATAATTTGCGAGTGATTTGTTTTTTGATAAGTTGCTGAAAGAAACCCTAATTTTTCTTGGATGCCTTTGGTTATAATCACCTAATTACCTCTAAAAACATGTAACCACCCTTACCTTATAACTTTCTTGCATGGATTACATTGTCAATGGAGATATGTGGGTGAGATTTGTTCACATGTGAGTGCTACATGGCTGTTTCGTAACCTTCTATTTGCTTCAATGTAACCCCTTCGGTTTTGGATATTCTCTTGAGTTCCGTTTTTCATTTAGTTACTAACTGCATCAATAGAACAAATGTGTTGAAACCACCAAAAATTGACTCCTTAGAACCGTCCTACGGTCCTAGTGCAACCCAGAGACTAAACTAGTTTGCATTTAGCAATCATGGACGCAAACATGACATGACACTGGCTTGGTGACTCAAACAACTATTCCTTAAACGGTAGGACTCGAGGACATGACTACAAGATTATTGATTAAATTTAGTCATAAAATAGTTAATTAGTAATAACATGTAATAATAACTAATAACAAAAGAGTATACACAAATACATATATTTATAAACATGCACATGCATGCAAATACGTGAACACATATTTCTAATAGTATAATCAATAATAAGGTTTACATTTATTCTAAAATTAACCTCTTGTACATTTTAATAGGTCAATAAGGAAGCCTTTCCTTTTTATTTTTTTGTGGAATAGCTTAATTTACCGCATTTCTTATAAAAAACATACACTAGATTATTATAATTTTGTACAAGTCACTATTTAAACGTGTTTTTCCTAAAATATCATCTTCAATACATAAGTGATACTCTCTAATAAAAAGTATAAGTAAATACATATCTAAATGTATAATTATAAATGAGTATGATGCTATTGTTTGAGAAGGGTCTAAAATATATTAAGAAGTGTCTCAAAAGTGCCCATATATATATATATATATATATATATATATATATATATATATATATATCTGGGCTTACTGTACCTCAGCCTGCGGGCTGAGAGAGTTTCTCAGCCTGCGGGACGTGGCTGAATATAGGCCACACATCGGTCGCAGAGTGTGGGCGCCAAAAAAAATCAAAAAATCCCGCCTAAACAATCGTGAATCAAAATGACAAAAATACCCCTTTTAAATGACGACTGCGACTTCTAGCATTCAAAAGTAAAAAAACATTCCATGGTCGCAGACTTAATACAGAATAAAGAATACAAGACAAAAAATGCTATCGCATAGCAATGCGACCTCCTTCGGTACTGCGACCAAATTCGCAATCTTCTTTCTCATGCCTTATGTAAAAGAAGTAATTAATATTATATCTACCGTGATACAACACCAGTCTAGAAAAAAAGAGATGCACTAATGTTAATCTCGAGAAAGGAAAGATGTGCACCATACGTAATCTAAAGATATAGCCAAACAATTCTATAAAAAGTTAATTTGTACTTCGGATTCTCCCGCAATAAATCTTCAATTAAATATAATTTTTTTTACCACTTCTTAACATACTCAATCATCACCTCTAACAATTATTATTACTATTCATGTTCTCCCACAATATTCACCTTTATATAATGTTTGTTACTAGTATATTATCTCATACCTAAAAAAACTATATTTTTGCTCTTCCTTTTCAATTTGATTTCAAAAACTTCCAAAAAAAAATTCATTCTTGAATCATGTCTTCCCCATCTTCTTCCTCTGAACACTCAGAATTCAACTTCAATCAATCCCCCACCAGTCCTTTGTCTTTAGGATATTCTAGTGAATCTGATACCAGTCTAGATTTCACTCCTTTTGACTATCTCACTACATCAAATAATGTATTAACTGATCCTCCTATTCATGATGATAATGAATTTTTCATGTGGGTTAGTGAAGAAGACATTATTCCTCTGCCACTTGACGGAGACATGCTTGATGAAAGCATGTCCTCTGATGCTGTAGGCTCGCTTCCTAGCAACGGGTCAGACGAAGAGCTTGATAGAGACGATCCATTCTGGGAGTTCATCGGTGAAACAAAAAAAACCTCAAAAACAGCAAGATGATGAGGAAATAAGTGATGAAGAGGAAGAGCAGAAGAATGAAGACGATGAATCTGCTTATGATGGTGATAATGACGAGGATTAGGATTTCCTGATCTTCTGATATTCAATTATATTTTGTCTTCTTTTAAAAGCTTTTAATTCTATTTTTTTGTAAGGTCTCTTTCTCACTATATTAACTTATAAGCTCTTTTAATTACATATCCAAACTGCGACTGCTGCTCTTAAACACTGCGACCATAGTCGCAATCCTACTACGGATGCAATTTATGGTCGCAGTTAATCATTTATCAGTTCCCAATGCGACTTTGGTCGCAATAATGTACTGTTTTGGAGTTCAAAGTAATTTAAAGTTATAGTGTATTAACTTTTAAACTGTTTTGGATAACTGAACAGTCACCTAGGAAGTATACAATTTTTGGGAAAAGATAGAAAATATATTTGAGAGATATTCACGTGGTCCGAGAGCTTAAACCTTTTGGAATTCCGGGATTAAATACATATAAAGGGTCATGAGCAAAGGATAAAAACATATTAAGTTATTTTTTGCTCAAACTCGTTACTCTCACTGTTCCGAAAATACATTCAAAAAATGTCTTCACCATCACCACCGTCTTCACCGGAAAGAAGCCAATCATCAAATGATGATTTTATGTTTAGTTCTGAAACAATGTCTCGCTACGGGTCAGAATCTGAGCTTGATACAGACGACCCTTTCTGGGAGTTCATTGATGAACCAAAACACAAACATAAAGAGGAAGAAAGCGACGATGAGACTGTACCTGAAGAGGAGGAAGAGACAGAAGACGAAAGCATGACTCTTGACGACGAATCTGATTACGATGGTGATGACGACGATTAGAAGTTAAAAAAATTGTATTTTGTTTTTCTTTTTAAATATATATAAATCTGTTTTCTAAAGCTAATTGTGTGAATTACATTTTTTACTACTATGTATTGGTTGAAATACTGCGACCATGGACGCAAACTTAATAAATACACTGCGACCTTGGTTGCAGTTGCTGCACTTTAGTCTTAATAAACAACAACACTGCTGCCTTGGTCGCAGTTTCTGACCGTAGTCTTAATAAAATAAACTGCGACCTTGATCGCAGTTGTTGGTGTTTAGTCTTAATAAAATACACAGCGACCTTGGTCGCAGTTTCTGGTCTTTACTCTTAATCAACAACATCACTGCGACCTTGGTCGCAGTCGGTGGTCTTTATAAATAATCAACAACAACACTGCGACCTTGGTCGCAGTTGATGGCCGCAGTCTTAAAAAATTAATCTGCAATCTTGGTCGCAGTTGCTGGTCTTTAGTCTTAATCAACAACAACACTGCGACGAGGTGACATGTCACCGCAGCAGTTGCTTAGTCGCAGTTTTTGCTCGCAATGTCGACCCTGGTCGCAGTTGTTTCTGTTTGCACTGTAGTCTTATGCGACCTTGGTCGCAGTTGCGTCTCTGGTCCAAGTTGTTTTGTTTGCAATGCATGACTGCGACCAAAAAGGTCGTAGTTTATTAAAAAACAAATATTCTTTTTATTTATGTCCACGCATTTATCTTCAGGCATGTGAAAATGATACAAAACGATCTCTTATACAATAAGATTGAGTGTTACAATATAGCAGTACAAAGAAAACTAAACATCAAAAAAAGAGCCATTGTTAACTAAGAGCAGTGGTGTTATTGAGGTCTTTTTATTTATGTCCAGGCATTTATCTTCAGGCATGTGAAAATGATACAAAAAACGATCTCTTATACAATAAGATTGACTGTTACAATATAGCAGTACAAAGAAGATTAAACATCAAAAGAGCCCTTATTGAATAAGAGCAGTGGTGTTATTGAGGTCCCCGTGTATTAAAAAACTGTGGACGTCGCGGACCATGACTTCTTCCCTTGTGGACGAACATTGATCAAGTTCACCGGCCAAAATATACTCCCAGAGGCCCAGCGAACCTGAAAAAGGACAATCAAGCTCTGGGTCATCTTCGTGCATAGGGTCATCTTCATCCATGGAGGCAGGCCCCTGTTAGAGACTCTGAAGAAGGCGAAAATTCTCAGAGCAATTGCTCTCAAATGAAAACAGTCTAATTATGGGCTGTTAAAGGGAGAGTGTGAGCCCTATTTATAGCCAGCCCATAATAACCATAATTAATGGTTCATTAATCAGAACCGTCGGCCTTAATGGACAACAGCTTCGGGAAACAACGAATGGTGCGGGTTCGTCAACGTAGACTTGACGTTAAAAAGATCTCATAAAATCTTTATGACAGGTCGCGTCTCACGGAGTGACTCCAAGTCGCATCAAAATAACACTTAATAAAACAACAACACGGCGACCTTGGTCGCAGTTGCTGGCGGCAGTCTTAAACCAAAACAGCACTGTCGACCTTGGTCACTATGCATGTTAATCTAAAGGAAAACACTTACTTAACGTACTGCGACCAAAGTCGCAGTCCATGTAATGCAACCTTAGATTGCAGTTGCTGGCCATCTTTATCAATAACAACACTGCGACATTGGTCGCATTTAACCATGTACACTGCGATCAAAGTCTTTGACTAAGGTCGCAGTTTAAATCTACAATGCGACCAAAGACTCTGACTACATTATATATAAAAAAAATAAACTATAAAGTAGAATTTTATCGCAGGCTGAAAAGATTGATCTGAAAAGATTTTATATTTTCAAAAAAATTTTATCCGACGCTGAAAAGGAGAAACTAGATCTTACAAAAAAGAGGTAAAGAAATAAGGCGAAAAGTAATTTATATCCTATAAAGAGCAGCAAAATAAAAGGGGGGAAAATAATAATAAACAATAAGGAAAGTTATCATAAGGGGTATTTGGTAATTTAACTTCTCCCTAAAAGCGGGCCGCAAGTCAGTGAGGTGACAAATCGAGCCACGTCACCGCAGGCTGAGAGAGTACTCTCAGCCCGCGGGCTGATATACATTTTTTATATATATATATATATATATATATATATAATATATATATATATATATATAAAGTTAAAGACACATCTGAGAAGGGTTTGACGTAAAATTGAGGAGTGCTCAAAATATAATATACATATGTATTTTGTTTGATTCTGTTACTTTGGTAGAAGCTATGGATTCTTTGATATTATAACTTTCTAGCGTTGATTGAATTGCCAATGGAGATATGTGGATGGGAATGTGAATGCCACGTGACTGTTTTCCAACCTTCTACGTAGCCTCTTCGATTCCAAGAATCTCTTAACACTTCATACTTTATTTTGACCTTATATTCATCTCACCAACTGATATAGCCCTCATTACCAATACCATCTAATAAGCCCATTTTTTTTGGGCCTTAACAATATAAGATTTGTCCTTACACCAAAGCTTACACCAAAATCCCACCCGTTTACTTATTTTTCATTTAATTACTAAGTGCATCAACATAACAATTGTCTTCAATCCACCAAAAACTGATTCGTTAAACCATTTTAGTGCGACCCAAAGAGTAAACTAGCTTGCATCTAGGAATTATGGACACAAATACCACATGACACAAGCGTGGTGACAACTATTCCTTAAAAGGGCGGGACACAAGGACACAACAATAAGTGTATTGATTAAATATAGTCATAAAATAGTTAATTAGTAATAATAGATAATAATAATTAATAACGAAAGAGTGTACATAAATACATATATTTATGGACATGTTTATGCATGCAAATACACAAACACAATTTGTCTGATGGTATAATCAATCATAATGTTTACACATATTCTAAAATTAACATTTTTATAAGGAAGAGGCCTTTCCCTTTCAGTTTTTTTTTGGAATAGCTTAAATTTACCTCCTCCTTATATAGAAACATACGCTAAAATACTATAATTTTGTACAAGTCACTATCTTAACATGTTTTTTTGGGCTAAAATATCGTCTTCAAAACACAAGTGATACTCTCTAATACAAAAATGAAAGTAAATACATATCTAAATGGGTAATGAGTATGATATTATTGTACGATAAGGGTCTAAAATATATCAATAAGTGTCTCAAAAGTGCCCAAATAACAAAATATATGTAAAATTGAAGACATATTTGATATGGTTTGACGTGTTGAGGAGTATTCAAAATTATTATAGAGATTTTTTTATTTCAAATTTTATGTTTGATTTTGTTACTTTGGTAGAAGCTCTGGAATCATACCTACCATTGAGGTTTTATTTTATTTTTCATTTTACATCTAGTATAATACACACCCCACTTACGATGAGTTTTGATGTGTATTATATATAAACACACCACGAAGTTATATCACCATGTCCCTATATCCTACTTTTGGTTTTTGTCCGTGTTGTGTCATATCTGTTTTCGTGTCCATATCATTGCTTTATAACCTGTCATTCATATGAATGTTTCGTCTAGTCTCAGACGCATGCGCGAGAATTGGCCAAAATGCACCAGAACGAAAAAATATTGCCGACACTTTTCGACTGCCAAGGCATTTTCTGATTCAATATTGGATATATGTTGGTGTTGCTTGAACTTTCAAATTTTGGCATGTATATATATATTATATATATAATATATATATATATATATATATATATATATATATATAGAAAAATGTATATCAGCCTGCGGGCTGAGAGTACTCTCTCAGCCTGCGGTGACGTGGCTCAATTTGTTACCTCACTGACTTGCGGCCCGCTTTTAGGAAGAAGTTAAATTATCAAATACCCCTTTCGATAACTTTCCTTATTGTTTATTATTATTTTCCCCTTTTTTTTGCCGCTCTTTATAGGATTTAGGTTATTTTATATAAATTACTTTTCGCCCTATTTCTTTACCTCTTTTTTGAAAGATCTAGTTTATACTTTTCAGCCTGCGATAAAATTTTTTCTGAAAATATAAAATCTTTTCAGATCAATTTTTTCAGTCTGCGATAAATTTCTACTTATAGTTTATTTTTTTTGTATATAATGTAGTCAGAGTCTTTGGTCGCAGTGTACATTTAAACTGCGCCTTAGTCAGAGACTTTGGTCGCAGTGTACATGGTTAATTGTGACCAAGGTCGCAGTGTTGTTATTGATAAAGATGGCCAGCAACTGCAATCTAGGGTTGCATTACATGGACTGTGACTTAGGTCGCAGTACGTTAAGTAAGTGTTTCCTTTATATTAACATGTATAGCGACCAAGGTCGCAGTGTTGTTTTGGATTAAGACTGCCGCCAGCAACTGCGACCAAGGTCGCCGTGTTGTTGTTTTGGATTAAGTCATTTTTTGAATCTAAATGAAAAATGAAAAGTTTGCTGAGGGGACGCGACTTGGAGTCACTCCGAGAGACGCGGCCTGTCATAAAGATTATGAGATCTTTAAACGTCAAGTCTACGTTGACGAACCCGCACCATTCGTTGTTTTCCGAAGCGGTTGTCCACGCGTAAGCTCTTCATTGGGTTTAGGCGTTAATGTCTTTTAATGCCAAACCGGCGTTGGCGGTTGTAGACCAGCGTCTTCGACGCTTCTTGAAACGACACTCCACGCGTCAGCCTTCCATTGGACTTCGATAGTCGTTCGATCATTAAGGCCGACGGTTCTGATTAATGGACCATTAATTATGGTTATTATGGGCTGCCTATAAATAGGGCTCACCCTCTCCCATAATTAGACTGTTTTCTTTCGAGAGCAATTGCTCTGAGAATTTCCACCTTCTTCAGAGTCTCTAACAGGGGCCTGCCTCCATGGATGAAGATGACCCTATGGACGAACTTGATCGATGTTCGTCCACAATGGAAGAAGTCATAGACCTCATCGTCCACAAGGGAAGAAGTCATGGTCCTCGTCGTTCACAAGGGAAGAAGTCATGAACCCTGACGAGGACTTAACCCTCACCAAGATCTCCTCGGACTTGATGCACCAGTCAAGCTTGCTGGCACGGGATGGTCAGAGTGGGTATGGCGGCGGGGGATGTGGTGGATATAGTGGTGGGTAGCACTGGATAACCTTCTGGTGGAAGAGATGTTCATCAACGAAGGATCGTATCCCGCCACTTTGGAGGGTCAGGTGGAATCGGAGGATTCTGCTGCCACCAGACCTCAATAACACCACTGCTCTTAGTCAACAAGGGCTCTTTTGATGTTTAGTCTTCTTTGTACTGCTGTATTGTAACACTCAATCTTATTGTATAAGAGAGCGTTTTGTATCATTTTCACATGCCTGGAGATAAATGCCTGGACATAAATAAAAATCATATTTGTTTTTTTAATAAACTACGACGTTGGTCGCAGTCATGCATTGCAAACAAAACAACTTGGACCAGAGACGACACTGAGACCAAGGTCGCATAAAACTACATTGCAAACAGAAACAACTGCGACCAGGGTCGACACTGCGACCAGAGACTGCGACTAAGCAACTTCTGCGGTGACGCGTCACCTCGTCGCAGTGTTGTTGTTGATTAAGACTAAAGACAAGCAACTGCGACCAAGGTCGCAGATTATTTTTTTAAGACTGCGGCCAGCAATTGCGACCAAGGTCGCAGTGTTGTTGTTGATTAATAATAAAGACCAGCGAATGCGACCAAGGTCGCATTGTATTTTATTAAGACTACGATTAGCAACTGCGACCAAGGTAGCAATGTTGTTGTTGATTAAGACTAAAGAGCAGCAACTGCGACCAAGGTTGTAGTTTATTTATTAAGTCTGCGTCCTGCAACTGCGACCAAAGTCGCAACCTTTCATTTTAAAAATTTATACGGGTGAAGTAATATAATTATTAACTGCGTCCATGGTCGCAGTATATTCGTTTAGCGTAAAATATTTAAAATGAAGGTTTGTAACAATTGTACAGCATTTTCAACCAAGACATAGTAGTAAAAAATGTAATTCACACAATTAACTTTAGAAAACAGATTATATATATTTAAAAAAAATACAAAATACAATTTTTTAAACTTCTAATCCTCGTCATCACCATCGTAATCAGATTCGTCGTCAAGAGTCATGCTTTCGTCTTCTGTATCGCTTTCCGTCTCTTCCTCCTCTTCAGCGACATTCTCCTCTTTGCTTTCTTTCTCTTCATGTTTGTATTTTGGTTCATCAATGAACTCCCAGAATGGGTCGTCTGTATCAAGCTCAGATTTTGACCCGTAGCGAGACATCGGTTCAGAACTAAACATCCAATCATCATTAGATGATTGGCTTCTTTCCGGTGAAGACGGTGGTGAAGACATTTTTTTGAATCTATTTTCCGAACAGTGAGAGTAACGAGTTTGAACAAAAATAACTTAGTATGTTTTTAATCCTTTGCTCATGACCCTTTATATATTTTTAATCCCGGAATTCCAAAGGTTTGAGATCTTGGACCACGTGAATATCTCTCAAATATATTTCTACCTTTTTCAAAAATTGTATACTTCCTAGGTGACTGTTCAGTTATCCAAAACAGTTAAAAGTTAATACACTATAATTTAAATTACTCTGAACTCCAAAACAGTACATTATTGCGACCATAGTCGCATTGGGAACTGATAAATGATTAAGTAACTGCGACCATAAATTGTCAACTGTTAGTCATCAAATACTGTCCTTCGTATATTTTCTGAATGTTTGTCCGATCCTCCTATTAACAATTAAATTGGTTTTTACATATATTATGCGACCATGGACTGCGACTATGGTCGCAGTATTTAACGAGAGCGATAGTATAATCACAGTTTACGTATTATTTTATATTCTTTTTGTTCTTTATTTTTGACTGTTGTCTGAATAAGGACTGATTCTATAGTCGCAGTTCACCGTATCTTTTGTGTCAAACCGCCTATAACGTATGAATTATTTTTAATTATTGTATCAGTAGTAGGACTGCGACTATGGTCGCAGTGTTTAAGAGCAGCAGTCGCAGTTTGGATATGTAATTAAAAGAGCTTATAAGTTAATATAGTGAGAAAGAGACCTTACAAAAAAATAGAATTAAAAGCTTTTAAAAGAAGACAAAATATAATTGAATATCAGAAGATCAAGAAATCCTAATCCTCATCATTATCACCATCATAAGCAGATTCATCGTCTTCAGTCTTCTGCTCTTCCTCTTCATCACTTATTTCCTCATCTTCCTATTTTTGAGGTTTTTTGTTTCACCGATGAACTCCCAGAATGGATCGTCTCTATCAAGCTCTTCGTCTGACCCGTTGATAGGAAGCGAGCCTACAACATCAGAGGACATGCTTTCATCAAGCATGTCTCCGTCAAGTGGCAGAGGAATAATGTCTTCTTCACTAACTCACATGAAAACTTCATTATTATCATGAATAGGAGGATCAGTTAATACATTATTTGATGTAGTGAGATAGTCAAAAGGAGTGAAGTCCAGACTGGTATCAGATTCACTAGAATATCCTGAAGACAAAGGACCGGTGGGGGAACGATTGAAATTGAAATCTCAGTGTTCAGAGGAAGAAGATGGGGAAGACATGATTGAAGAATGAATTATTTTTATGGAAGTTTTTGAAATCAAATTGAAAAGGAAGAACAAAAATATAGTTTTTAGGTATGAGATAATATATTAGTTACAAGCATTATATAAATGTCAATATTGTGGAAGAACGTGAATAGTAATAATAATTGTTATAGGTGAGGGTTGAGTATGGTAGGAAGTGGTAAAAAAATTAAAATTTAATTGAAGATTTATTGCTGGAGAATCCGAAAAGTTCTTTTTTTTCCAGAGGTTTAATACATGAAGTACAAATTAACTTTTTATAGAATTGTTTGCCTATATCTTTAGATTACGTATGGTGCACATCTTTCCTTTCTCGAGATTAACATTAGTGCATCTCTTTTTTCTAGACTGTTGTTGTATCACGGTAGAAAGAATATTAATTACTTCATTTAATTCAGTGTAATTAATATAGTAATTTTTATAAGATTTGATATACGCGAATTGATCTCAGGGTCGCATGGCTAATCCACCCTAGTCGCATATTGAAAATCTTTTACATAAGGCATGGGAAAGAAGATTGCGACTTTGGTCGCAGTACTGAAGGAGGTCGCATTGTTGTACGATAGAATGCGACTAGGGTCGCAGACGTTATATAAAGAAGTTTTGTTATACAATGACTGCGACTAGTGATTGCGACTGTGTCGCAGTTGTCATATAAAATTGAAATTATATTGTATTAGGTCGCATAAAAACGTTTTGTTATACTATGAGTGCGACTAGTGACTGCGACTGTGTCGCAGTTGTTATATTGTATTAAGTCTGCGACCATGGCATGTTTTTTAAATTTTCAATGCTTCTGCTTATTTTACATTATATTGATCCAATTTTTTTAATTATATTTTTTGATGTATTAAAATTACGAATTTTATAACTGTAGATATATTCAACTGAAATTTTGTTTGTTCATGACTTTATTCCAGTTTAGAATTAAAAAAGGGTATTTTGGTCAATTTGTTTCACGATTGTTTAGGCGGGATTTTTTTGATTTTTTTGGCGCCAACACACTGCGGCCGATGTGTGGCATATATTCAGCCACGTCCCGCGGCTGAGAAACTATCTCAGCCTGCAGGCTGAGGTACAGTAACCCCATATATATATATATATATATAATATATATATATATATATGTATATAGCATGTCACCTTACCCTCTATACTACTTTCTAATGATTTGCTTTGTTGCTTTGTGGGTCTGTCTTGTTTGAGTCCCTGCCTCCTAGCAAGAAATCAAATTTAACATTTTCTTTCAGCAGATTTTGTTAACAGAACAACACCTAAATTCCGCAACAATCTTTAGACTTGTCTTGAACAAAAGTAATTGAACTTTACACCTTTATTGTTTAATTGCTGCCACGCATGCTCATTAAGAATGGACCAAAATAACCCCTTCATGAAATCAACACAATAAATTATTGGTTTCTTGATGGCCAACCTCATCATCCTTAGCCTATATTATCATGCTAATCAAGGTCCTCAGATATACAAAATTGCTTTTTGAAATTATCTTGTTAAAGAATCTGACTACCTTCTATAGAATTATCATCACCTATGTCAACCCCTTATTAGTGAACTTCGCCCCACCTTATGCAACCTCGTCATTCACAACTGTATTAAAATATTTTCTAAAATCTTCTGTAAACTAGGAGACCTGAAAAGCATTAGCCCTCTCTTCCAGGATATAAACTAAAAAGGAGGAAAAATATTCCAAACAACTCTAGGCCCAAAATCCTTTTCGTCAATAACTCCCATCCTACTTCATATACTTCTTTCTAGCAGAACATGTCATTTCATAGAGGATCATCACTAGTGTGTTCACAGTCACCTTTGAAGTGGTTAACCCAAATGATTACACAATCCATTTCTTCACTAGTCTCCCATCTCAGCAATTTCCATAGTATTATTTCTCATAAATCTAACATGATAGTACAAATGTTTGCTTTCTTCCAACTTGAACCCATACTAAGGAACACAAGTCACCTATAAGTAGCAACATGTATCACCTCCTCCCATTTCATCATATCAATATTTTGTGTTACCAATCAGCTCCATAGCCTTTTCGCCAGGCGAAACAACCCACCTTCAGCTTCTTCCCAAGAGATCCACAATCTTACCTCCACTCTAACCAGTACTAACCTAGTAGCATCCTTACTACAGATGCCAACAGAAGCCAAAACTTTTCTTCAGTTCTTCTGAATCATCCTCCTCTACCTCAAAGTCATCACCTTTGCCTCCAATCTGACCATTACCACTGTCATCACCATCAAAAACCCGTGTCAGACTTCTTTGTTTGATCACCAAATCAAACTCTACTACCATACTCACGATCAACATCTCTATTAGGAGACCTGCCCTTACCACCACTAGGACACAAATCTTTAACCAAACACAAAATGTTTATTGTCCATCAACCCTTAAAATCAATACAACTTTACTCATAACTGATGGAATAAAATGATAAGCTGCCACATGCTATTGCCTATGCTTTTCATGGAACAAAATTTATCATGTCTTCCACACCCACCATATGATTTACAGTATTTGCTTCCCAACAAAAGAGGAGAGGAGAGAGTTTGGACATTAGTTGCATCTTACTCACTATTGCATCTCTGCTCTTGGACAAACTGATTTGAGACCATTCCATTTCCCTAACAAAAACTCAACGACGCACACAATTTGCGGCAGTCAATTTTTGTCAGGAAAGCTAAACAAATTTTTGCCCGTTTGTAAGACGCAAATTTCCAAATAGCAGACAAACTTAAGAACCCTATAGCTTAATTTGACGAGGGATATGCAACTCATCAGCCGAAACCATTGACCACTTTCATTAGCGCCTCTTTAATTGACAAAGCAACATCTTGATCTTAGGAGTTCGAGAAGCGCTTGAGATAAATTCCAACATACCAATTGCCATAATCAACTATTTACATTGAACAAATACGTCATGGGTACACTACGAAGATACAGTAAAAATCTTTAAAATTCTTAATGCTATTATGTTGTGGATATGGAGATATAAATGTAAACAGGCACAAGCAATAACACAAAAACAGTTAAATAAAACACTGTAGGTGGATATTTAAAATTAACTTTTTATGTTCTATAAATCAAACTAACCGAGTTGCATGAATAGTTAATCAAACAACTTATTATTCTTTATATCCCTTACTTATAAAGTGAACAAATTATATAAGGGATCTATAACTGAAATTGAATTGTGAACCTCATAACTCAAGCATTATATTATTAATCACTTAGTAATCCCCACACATGTAGAATATGTTTTAAATTTAAGAATATGTCAAAAGGAGAGTTTGACCCGTATCCACCAAGTATTTGAGTACCGAATGTATTAGATAATAATGTCTTCTCAACAAGGTATCCTTGCAACATAAGATCATTTTCAAAGGCCATAAGAGACGATATTGTGCCTAAACTCCCACATAAATTGCCACGAATGGGTAAGCATTCCCTAACTTCATCTTGTAATCACTCTACTACTAGCAACAATAGCAGAAACCAAGGTTTGAGAACTCGGTTCGGTTTTGGACCTTCCTAGATAAATAGGTTTTTGGTAGGTTTAGATTGTCTCAACAGTTCCATTTTGATTTTATAATTATATATACCAAATATAACATACAATGTTATATTAGCTACAACTTCTCTGGAGCATAGCTAATCTTTTATGATTTTATTAATATAAAAAAAGATGCATGGTATGGTAGGGACACATAGACCTAATCTCATGACTTTATACACTCTTTAAAGATTTTTTTTATATGCATTAATTTTTATAAAATATTTGTCCTATTAAAGTTTTAAACTTTAAAATACTGGTTCAGTTTTTAAATGGATTAACAATATTTTTCATATGCATTGACCTTTTAATCAATTACAATATATGTTCTATGACTATGACCATAATATATTATTTTAATATTGTTTGTTAGACTCATCTCTTTAAAGGAACCCATTCAAATTGGGTCCACACTAAATACCAAGTGTCACACACAGGTACGATCCATTTTATATGACACTCGTGTCACTTCTCATGGACTCAAATACTTAACCCATTACAAAGTCCTTTATAATTTGTTTAACTGAACCTATTTACTCTGTTCTCTGTCATTAGGGAAAATGACAAAAAAGCGAAAGGAAAAAAAGAAAACATAGCAAGATTGAACCAACAACTCCCGTCTTCACTTTTTCGACAACCTCCTCTGCCTAAAAAAAGGGAAAGAAATCTATAGGGAACAACCTGAGAATTTTAATACCATGTGCTTTTGTGATTGATGTTCCTCTCGGATACGAACTGCAATCTCCTTAAACCTGCTTGAATTGAAACTATGATTTTCTCAACCTCTACTGGGGGTTGAGCTTGAAGTCCTCAATCACTTCAATGCCTCTGGAAAAGTTGATCGCTGGGACCTGTGTCCCTCCCTTCATACCCCTTGTTCATAGTATGTGACAATATTTTACGTTGGCTGTCACAGGCCTACCACAACCCTCCTCCTTTATCCTGTCTTTGGACAGGCAGTGAACGGTGCACTGGCGGAGTTAAATTAAATTAAATCTTAATCTTGATTTGTTCATGATTTTCACATCAAAATTGGGATTTATAAACGAAAGGTAAATACTTTTATCTGTTCCAGAATTTTTTTTATGATGGACAGTTGATAAGGTTGCTTGAAACAGTCCTTTTACTGGCGGTTAATAAGATTTTCTCGAAGGCATTTAGGTTCGAACCATTCCTGAGAGTTTCATTTGATACTCAAAACTGATTTTTAACCCTTGTTTTGCGTTGGTCCGCTTCAAAACATGTTGGAATGCCTGAAAAAATACATTTTAGGTGAACCTTACACTTTGCAGAGTCCAAGTCTACAAGAAGTGTAACCTAGGAAGTTATTTTTCTTCCTCTAAAAATTTCTCACTGGACATAAGCACCACCAGGGAACTTAGAAAACCTCCTCCTTTGCTGCATTATCATAGGAAGGAAAAGTATAGATAAATAAAGCCCTACAACTTTTCGCCTTTTTTTGGAATATTAGGCTATAAACTGGCGCAAGAAGGATTTGAACCCTAGACTTCTTGCCCACTGCATAGAGGTTTTACAATTGTGCCTATTGTGACACTTGCAACTTTTCTCCTTTAAATAGAAGTTGTTTGGATGAAAGGATGATTCTGCCCATGGAATAAATTGGTATCTTCTTCCTCCAGAGCAATCTTGAGTTGCTCCGTGAAAACCAAAATAAATCATAGACCCGCATAAGACCACACATAAAATCAAGATTAAGTGTGAATCTTATTAAGTCTTGAAAGAATCAATGTTGATAACAAGCAGCCAAAATCCTGCGAAACCAGCTAGCTGATACAAGGTAGAAACCAATTTATCTGGAGAAACAATCAAATCACCTAAAGAAAACATAATTTCCAAGAGCCAACACATTACAAGATCAAGAAAGATTAAAAAGCTACTCCATCAATTAAGTCAGATGGTAATCCTTTTTTTGTGGTGGTGGGGGGGGGGGGGGGGTTGTTAGTTGAGAAATTGTGATTGAACCGTAACCCTAACTGAAATGAAGGTGGAATTGATGATGGAGGAGGAAATCCCATTGTATGTGATAAAGCTAAAATGAAAATTATGATTTGGTTTCTAGAGAGTAATGGGAGACAATTTGAAGATAGAGAAGGAGTGGTGAGGTGAAGATTCAATGTACCAGAGAGACAAAATCCAGTGCCCATGAAGTGCAATCTCACAATGAACCTAAAGATTTTTCGATATTGGTTCTTTCGTCAGTCTCATTTAACATGATCCATCTTCTCTCAATGAACTACTACACGAGCAAGAATATCTTTTAGAGTAGTACCAGATATTACCATGTGAGTTCTTTTATTGAATACATTTTATTGTATTAAAGTGACATTGTATACTAAGACACATGGATGCAGTCATGCTAACATGGATACGGTACAATATTGTCATGTCAAAGTAGCAAATTCTGAAATAATAAAAACTAATGGCAATGAGATGGCAAAGACATGCACTTTGTATGTGTCTAATACAGGTGCTACTTAACCAGTAGAAGTGTCTGTATGGCATTGATTACGGGTCGTAATTGACCTTTTATTTGTCTACTTTTTTTTTTAAGAGTAATTGACTGGTAGGGTTGTCAAGAAAAGACGGAGACAACAGCGGACGATAATTAAAATTGAGTTACAATTAAAATCTGAGGTAAGAAACAAAGCATAATGGGTACATAATTTGTGGACTCGTCCCATTTGTTTTGGTCTGTGGTTTTGCGGTAAGATATGAGTTCATGGCAGCTTGAGTAATTTCGATTATTGCTGACTGTATTAATTAGAGCTGGCAACTGCATGAGGATTCCGTTTTAGACCCTTCTCTTGGTTCTTATATCAAGTTACTATTTTCAGTTTCCAAGTTAAACATTTTGGTGGACACTGGGATCTAGTCCTGTATTATCGCACCAAGGAGCGATCAATTTCTTCTCTTTATACAATATTCAAAAGTATTATATGTAGTTTACCTGCTGCATGTATGTCCCAAGTTATCATCCCTTTGAGAAACACGGTTCAAAGACTCGGCGAGTCGTATCCGTCTCGGCCCGCTCCGAGACGAGTCCGAGTCACGAGTCGGTCGGCTCAACTCAGAGGAGACCGACTAGGCCGAGAATCGAGTTGACTCGGTCGACTCGGCATTATGATGAAATTTTGTGCCTCATCGCAATTCAATGTGGAAATAACTATATTAGCATATATTATAAATATAGTTTATGTAATTTACTATATTGTGCATGTATTTTGATATGCTTCTACCGACGACGCGTGTATTATACTTTCGCTTTATGTTTAGTGTGCTAGGTGGTATATTTTGGATATGTGATACATGAACGTGGATGTTTATATTTTTTAAGATTTGTCGTGATTTTTTTCAGAATTTTTTTTAGCTTCTATGTAGCGTTTTGAGCGTATCGCCCGATACCGATCCGAGTCGCCGAGACCGATCCGTCTCAGTGCCCGCCGAGTCGGCGGCCGAGACTACGACTGTGAACCATGGTTAGGAGAGGTAGAAGAAAGCGATAAAAATTAACAGAAGTTGCTAACATGACGACAGGGGATGCACAAAATAAAACATTAGAGGGTGTTCCTAGAGAGGGTGTTCTGTATGTGGCATTAATGTTAACAGGGTTGTCTTCATTTTAGCCCTTTTCTTTTCATGTTCATTTTATCAGGAATCCAAGTAACAATTAACTTTTCCAAAATTAATGATGAAGTATTTAATAATGGATTAAAACATAAATAAGATATACATATAAACCCAAAAGAAAATCATAACCAGCATGAACTGCATAAAGTATGGAGATCAAAGTATTGACTTATTCAGCAAGCTAACTAGGAATAATCTACCACAAGAAAAAATAATTAAAATTGCTACAAGTGTTGGTAGTAGTGGTTTCATTTATAGCAGTCTCAAAACATATAGAGAGCTTAATCCTTTTCATAAGCAATCTTTGTATCATAAATGCAGCAATTGCAGCAATTGTAGTTATGTATATATTAACAAGAAACCAAGTTCTGAGTAATTCTACTTACCAGTCCAATGCACTGCCCCACCCAAGGGCAATGATGGTCAAAAGCTGTACGCAATTATTGCATATTGAACAGTGAGAACAACGAGGAGGCCGATAAAGCATGCAAGTATCACAATACTTAATTTTCACTGTCATTCCATTAACAATGACATCCTTTGTTCGAGGTAAGCGTAACTGTGGTGTTTTTGAACTCCCCCAACTTCGATGTTGCCATCATAACCTTCAGGCTCTGGAGGGTGCGCATTACGAGGAATGATACCTGGATCTCGCCCAGAGGTTGGTAGTAAGAGAGCTAGATCCTGTAAAACAAAATCCATGAGAGACTTTTATATTTAACATATGAGAGCTGCACATTGAAGGGAAAGGGTACAGATAGACGAAAGGTTGTAACTTTTAAGACAAGCATGATATAATCTAAAAATCATTAAAGAGCTCCCCCGGGGAAAAAAAAACCAACACACACACACACA